>VCJN01003091.1:0-121871 GCA_006384855.1 Tetraselmis striata
TCTGTCTCATCCCCCCCCCCCCCCCCCCTCTCACGAGCATGCAATTCAAGCCCAATGTCAGGCTAATAATGCGGGTTCTTCTAGCTTCTCCTATACATCCATATATACTTGCATGCACGCATAGAGGAGGGGTGTCAGCATATGATACCTAGCTGTGGGGTGCAGTGATGCCCTTCAACCGCCTCCACCTACATGTAGGGCCACTCTCCTCCCTCTGTCCTCATTCTTCTCCCCACCCCCTCTCTCTCTCACGAGCATGCGATTCACTTGCCACCAATCGATGAAGCAAGTTCATATCTCAAGGGGCCCAGAAGTGCCTCGTGAGTACGGTATAGGTAACGTCGTGGTCGTAAAAACATGGCGCAAACTGCCCTGGCCTGCCAGCGGTCACATATGGACGAAACTATAGAGGAACCAGAGCGCATATCAACACAGGTTGCGTGCAAGACCACTCTGAGGCATAGAATACAGGTTCTTATCGGCGCGTCGGCACCCGTTGATGCACAGCACAACCCAATGCGCGGCAGAATGGACGCATACTCGTGCATATCTAGTGGCCAATAGTGTGTGTGTGTGTGTGTGTGTGTGCTTGTTTACGATGTACTCGTACCGGTATGGTTGTGTGGTCTGCGCATCTGATGACAGCACACGAATCTCTCTCATGCAGCTATATTCTCCTGGCTTTTGTACAGCTTCCGCGTGCCCCCCCCCCCCCCCCCCCCCCCCCCGCTTTCCGGGCGTGGGCCTGCGCAAAGCCGTGCCTTGACCACCGGAGCCACCGCCCCGCGCCGCAGGTGAAGGCGCTGCAGGAGCGCGTCCAGTCGCTGCAGGCCGCTCTGGACGCGGCTGGGCAGGGCGCCGGGCAGCTGCAGGCGCGCCTACCCTCCCCGCCAGCACCGGCCGCGAGCGCGGAGCGCACCTCCGGTGCGGCTGCCGGGTGCTGACGCAGCCGCCCGGTCCCGTGCCGTCCCGCTCGCAGGCGGTGTCGGACGCGCGGATCGCCAACGTGGAGGAGCGCAACCAGGCGCTGGAGGGGCAGCTCCGCGGCCTGGTGGAGGGCTCCAAGAACAGGTCGCAGGTGGGAGCCAACGCCCCCCCCCCCCCCCCCCCCTAAACACACACATTTCGTGTTGCCCCAGGGAAGACCGTATGTGGCGGGGGCCGCAACTCTGGGCGCTCGTTGGCGGCTGCATTCCGAGGTCAAATATTACATTGCCAAATGCTCAACGCGCTCCTCATGTGGGGTCAGACATGCAGCAATGAGAGGTCGTTGACAGAAACGCTCATTTCGAAGTACGGTTGCCGAGTCACCGACACAACCCTTGTCGTGAGCCTCAAACTCGGGCTCGCATGCAGCATGTCAGAACATCCGCAGCAGTTCCGCTATAGTCTCGTCTGCATTTGACGCCTGCCAGGCAGCGCGGGTTCTCATTCGCAGTTTCCTCATAACCGCGCCGGGGCCGGCCTGGGTGTGCGGTGAGCTGACATCTGCGTGGGTGTGTTGCCGCGGCAGGCGCTGGCCCAGGATGCGGTGCAGGCGGACAACGACCGCCTGCTGGACCTCCTGGCCAAGCTGGACGGCGAGCGCTCGCAGCTGCAGGTGCGCGGCCGACTTTGTGTGCAGAAGGCGGGGGCGCCCCTGAGTGCTGGCCATTACCTGCACCTGGGGGATACATCGGCAAATGTAGCTAGCAGACGTTACTGGGAAGACAGCAAATGGCGTGCTCTCGTAGGCACGCCATTTGCCGTGTTTTAGGGTTTATATGGTTTACAGGGTTTGCGTCATGGTTATACATGGAAAGAAGTATAACTATGATGCAACAGGTATGCCTGCAAGAGGGATGATACCCCAATGGAGAAGCGGCGGTGATGTCCCTAACTCACCTGCAGTCCTATGCCGGCTCCCTCCCCCCCCCCCCCCCCCCCCCCGCCCCTCGTTTGCCAGCGGGATGCCCCAACGCGGCCGGAAGAACATCTCTTGTGGCTTTGAGCAATCGCCGCCGTGCAATGGCATTCGTTTTCGCATCGGCATCGTTTTTACTTTGTGCTGCGCCGAAAGAGCAGGGCGCGTTCACAGAAATTGCGTCCCTCCCCTGTTTGTGTGTGGAAGGGAGGCACCGGATGCCGCTTATTTGTGGGCGAGTGTATGCCTGTCCACTACGCAGCGCTCGTACCGTCTCACGATGCTGTCCGTGCCCCCGCCCCGCCGGCGCACAGAGGGAGAAGGCGCAGCTACAGTCAGAGGTGCACCGGCTCCGCTCCTCGTCCGACATGGGGAGCAACCTGCGCGCGTCGGCGCAGAGCGCGGAGAGCGACACGGCGCTCGTGAGCGAGCTCAGGGCGCAGCTCAAGGTGGTCGGCCGCCCGGCTGCGTCTGCCCTGTGGATCTCCTTTCTCGCCGTTGAACAGATTACAATATCAATATTTATCATGTATTGACATGTATGTACACATTACCTGAAATCATATATGAATAAAAATATATTTCTCTCTATATATAAATATATGTAAAGATTGTGTAAATGGTATTATGTATACACACTATGATAATACGCCATATACAATGAAGCTTGGGTCTGGTTTTTCACCGCAGTGTGCTCTGGCTGACATTGGTGATGTTGGGCGCCTGGTCGCTCTTGCAGGAGAGCGAGGAGCACCGCAAGCAGCTGGAGGGCGACTTCCAGCGGCTGATGGAGAGCGTGGAGGGCTTTGACGGCAGCCCCAGCAGCGGCGGCAGCAGCAGCAGCGCCGACGACCTGGACGCGCTGCAGCGGCGGCTGAAGGAGATGGAGGCGGAGAACGTGCGGCTGCGCGCCAACGTGGACAGCACGCGCTCCTCCGTCAGCCGCTACGAGGTGTCCCCCCCCCCCCCCCTCTCAGCTTAGGGCCGCCTGCAGTGCTGTCGCGCGTCCCCTGCGCGCCGCTGTCGTCTGATGTGTGCAACCATCGCACAGGAGGAGGTCCAACACCGACGGCCCTCCCGTTGAGCGGTACGGGGACCTCGCAGAGACTGTTGATGGCGGCAAGTATCTGCCTACGCCGGGACCGCCGTGCAGCCATTACCTTCAACACTCGGCGAGGTGCTTGACACTTACATTGGCATAGCTCTCTGGCATGTTGTGTCAAGCGCGCTCAAGGTACCCTCAAACCCTCGACGATCATCGAGGTGCCGCGTGGCGGGACGGGCTCTACACGCTGCGGTTTGCCTGCACCATGCCGGATTTGTGATTTTTATTCGCTGTTTAATAGCCACAGCAATTGATGCGTCTGTGTGCTTTGTACGCTGCCTCCCCCATGTGGCCTCCCTGCCGGCACTCCCCTCGCATGCATCCATAGCAACCGGCCTGCACTGACTATCCGCCGACCGCCGCGATCGTCACCTCATCATTTCTGCAGCTTCCACCGGCCTCGAGCTGACCTTACATCGGCTCGCATTTATATACCTGGGGAAACAAGTCAAGCCCTGATTTGTATGTGTGGATGGTGCTGCGAACTTGAAGCTTAGTATGGCACAGTGGCTGGCACAAAGGAGCGAGCGCAACTATCCGGCGAGGAGTTATTCAGCATGTCACTGTCCCATTCATAATTCAGATGTGCCGGCTGGCGTTGCAACTAATGAATTTAAATGCGTATGAACTGCACCGCCACAAGTGAACCACAGCGGCCGGGATCGTCAATAAAAGATGTGATATTCTTTACAATGTTCATAGCCGCTAGTGGCTGCACGGGGACCTGCTGTACACTCTCTTGTTGCGCAACGGCGCGACATATCCGACACGCGGTTGCTCGTCGAATTCATTACTGCGCGACAGGGCCGGAAACAGTAATCTGTCGAGGGAGCGCGCTCTTTCTCTTGGGGAGGGAGAGCTGGAGGACGCCCTTGTCGATGCTCGCGGAGATCTTCTCCTCATCTACATCGTTGGGAAGCTGAAAGCTTCGGCGGTACGCCCGTTGCGGGCGCAGCCGCTTACTCGCCGGCCCCTCGCCCTCGCCAAGTTGCTGCTCCTTCGAGTGCTTCAGCCCACCGGTGACCGTCAGCGCGCGGTTGTGCAGCTGCAGTTCGATGTCCTCCTGGCCCAGGCCGGGCATATCGGCGAAGATTGTGTACCCGGTGTCGCCCTCCAGGACATCCACGTCGAGCTCGGTGTCGTGCGCCCTGGTGGCATTGGGCTCGACGTTGAAGTAGGCGGTAGCGATGGGGTGGTGGAAAAAGGACCGGGAGAGCGGGATCGCCATTGCTGCTGTAGGGCAAGACTACTGGTCGCACGTAAGGGGGAATAACTTTGAGGTGTTAATAGGCTTCTGCTCGGAATGAGATACGTTGCTGAGGTTGCCTGAATGTTGGTAGCTTGCTGAGTTGATATCTGTTGTTGTGGTGACAGGCACAAAGACGTTGTGTAAATTTATACTCTTGTAGCGACTCGTCGCGAAGTGGCCGCTAGCGCACGCTGCGCTGATACATGTGTGGCTGTACATGTCCCAGGAGTGAGACGAGAAAATCGACCCATCTATAATAATAAATGATGTACCACGACTAAATGTCACATAGCGACTACAGCGACTAAAACCCTGTCGCTCCATGCATGCTACAACAGCCGACGAACATTGTAGAAGGATCCAGAAAGATGCAGAATGTTCATCACAGCATCACAGCGACCATACCCCATAGCAGCACAAATTACGGAATTATCTTATTCCGATTCTGCTTCCCGGTCGGAAACAACTCGCAAGGACAAATTACCCGCTGTGGTCGATATGTTTTCTATCCCCAAATACATCGCGACAATGAAAAAAACAAAAATACAACGGAAGCTTTTGAGACCCTTCTGATTTTATTTTCTGTTTCACAGTCCCTAGGTGTCCATCCCCACCAATGATGGAAAGACCCGGTCAGAAAGACCCGGAAAACCCGGTCGGAAACAACTCACAAGGACAAATTACCTTCTGTCGTCGATATATTTGCTATCCCCAAATACATAGAGACAGCTGCAACGGAAGCTTTTGAGGCCCTTCTGATTCATTTTCTGCTGTTTATAATCGCTAGGTGTCCATCCCCTCCGATCTTTCGGATCCTGCGCACTTGTTTGTTCGCATTCCACATAGTGCAGAAAGTACTGTGCTAGAACATGTTCCACAGGCCCAGCAATCCATCATGGTACCGGGGATCATCATCGCCCCCATGCCCAGAAAGAAATATTTGTTCCTCATAAAACAACAATGATTCAATCCTTACTTCCGCCCCCCCTCTCCCCCGGGGGATTGGAAGCGAGCCAAATAAAGGCCTAAATTGTCCATGGTCCATACAAGGCCATGAAGTATGTAAAGTATCAACGTTAAAACATATACAAATATACATACACACATATATGTATATATACACACATAATTATATGTATGTAGATGTACACACATATATATGTATGTATGTATACTGTGAGAGAGGGCCCGACGGCATAACTAGTACACGTTCTAATTCCAATAAAATCCATGGCGCCGTTAAGGGAGAGAGGGACCCCGCCCCAAATAAAGTCCTCGGGTGTTGACGCAACAACCTGAATACATGGTAGTACTATAAATGAAACAATAATAAACCCTAAACTACAAAAAATGTCAGGCCTCGTCTGTCCGCTCTGCATAGCGGTGATCTCCGACAGGTACTCCGGAGGTCCCCGGATCGATTCCTGGCTCTATCATTTCTGGGCAATATCGTCCGGGCCCGTGTCCCAGGTTTACATACCCGGTGGATGCATCAACCATTCGTGGTTGGAATAAGGCAAATGCCTAGTGGCCAAATGGCTACTATGCTAGACCTACGACTGAAGTTGGCGCACGAGGTCAAGTGCTGGGGCGGCTTCGGCTCATGACCCGGGGCGAACTTTACTCTTACTCGACAAAAAATGTTGAGACATAGCGACTCCAGGTACACTATTTCGGAATATATCCTTAATAGAGTAGGCTAATAATAATCGCAGTGCAGGCGGCGCACAGATTAGCGACTATCTGTAGTCGCTAATCCGCGTCGTAAGCAGCAATAATTTATCGATATTAGCGGTAATAGCAGCAATCTCAAATTTTTGATGTGCGCCGCTAAATAATGCGCGGCGCAGCAATATAAATAAATTCTAGCGATTGTGTGTGTTAAGAGAAAGGGTGTTTCGAGGACATTTTTGCCCGTGCCCTCTCGGCCCTGCTACCGGTCCTGTCGTTTTAGAAGACTGTAGAACTGTAGAAGTCTCCAGAAACATCGGGTAATTTCATCGCAGCAGCTAAGGATTAACATTGGCGGAGGCCCGGCTTCCGCGCAGGCTGCACTTAGAATATGGATCCGCCAAGCACCAGCAAACGACCGCGCACTCGCGCAGCAGCGCGCAGGTAGCACAGCAGCGCCGCTCGGCTGTCCCGGTTGGCTGTCCCCGCTGAGCGATTAGCCAGCAGGACACGACTCTAACGAATCATCAACGCACCAACCCAGGGCGACGAGCTATAAAATGCGCCCGCCCTGGCAGTAATACCACCAATCCGCAAATTATATCATCACACAACTATCCTGTCCGACAAAACCTTCTCCAATACGGTTCCGGTACTTTCCTCCGGCGTTCTCCTAGCAGTAAGCTCGGGTTTACCACCACCACACACTATGGCGTGCACTGCTTCTCTGCTTCACGACCCCATCGCCGCTGCGATCCTCGGCCTGCACGACACCAGCCGCAGCCAGCAGCACAGCGGCGCTTCCAACAAGTACATCGACTTACACATCGACTTCCTTGAGACCGAGACCGCGTACAAGCTGCTCGCCGACATGCCGGGCTTGGGGCAGCAGGACGTCAACCTGGAGCTACAGAACCGGACGTTGGTCGTCAGCGGCGAGCCTGCAGCGCCGACCGGCTCTGCGGTGTCGTCAGAGCAGGGCAAGGATGCGGACAGCAGCGAGGCAGCCAAGACGGCTAAGTTCGCCAGCCTCAGGCGCAAGGCCTACAAGCGCACGGTGCAGCTCCCGAATGACGTCGACGAGACCGGGATCGGCGCCTCGATGGACAAGGGCGTGCTCGAGGTGATTCTGCCGAAGCGCAAGAGTGCGCTGCCCAGGCAGATAGCAGTAAGCGGCCCAGCAGGCCTCGGACAGGCTACTGCTCCTGCGGTCTAAGCCTGGACAATGAGCAACACTCCAGTCAGATTGCAGAATAATCTCAAACTCTGTAGATTGCCACCAAACATAGTCTGTAGATCAATAGATTGTAAAAATCCTGATACGAGAAGTGTCTGACCAGCGACAAAGGCGTGCCGCATTACGCATTAGCACATGCTCACTGTCTACCGCAAATCACACTCGGCTGTGGTGTGTAAGCATTGCGAGCAGCTTTCATCACAGCTCCGCTTTGCTGCTAGACTACACGCATCACGCACTCTCTCCGTAGCCCAGATGAAGCACCCAGATTGGCATCTCTGGGCAGAGCCCCATGACGATCAAAGGGTGCGATGCGTCACGATGCTCCCCTACCAGATGCTGAGTGTGCCGACATGCCATCATTGTTCCGAGCCGCATGTCTCCTGGCCGTCATTTCGCCTACTCTTAAGTGGATTGTTGGTGTCAAGAGCTGGGCACCTTTTGAGGTACCACGCAACACGATGCCCTTGGAATTCCTCGCAAATGGGTCGTCACACTTGTCAAGCACGGGGCTGCGGGGCGCACCCGTATGCTCCTTACTTTTATTTATCCGAAGAATGGCACAGGATTGACGACAGTGACCTCATGCAACAATGGAAGCTGTCAGTTCGGCCTCGAGTCCTTCCAACAGCATTCAGCAGACTTTTCCAGCGGCCCGGCGTGTTTTGGTCCATGTGGCTTGCTTGCACACCACGCGGTCTAAATTGCACGGCATGTCATGGAGTCGTGTGATAGATGCCGTTCATGTCGGATTCAATCGGAGGAGGGGGACAGGGTTTCTTCAAAGTGTGCCGCCACCCCTTTGCAAAAAAACACATCTCGTTCCCAGTGCTTTGAACTTTGGCAGACGGACTGGAAGGGGGAGGGGGGTATGTTAAACAACAAGCACAGTCACGCGTCTGAGAACATCACTGGTGGAGCGATGCCTCAGTTGCTTTGATGTTCCCAACGGTACGTGGCAAACAGCGCAACAACTCCGTGTATATGCTAAAGTGCATGGTACGCTTCACTGTTGCGCATATCCTCGGTTGAGACCCTCGAAAATCTCCGCAGCCTCGCTGGCCATCTGCTCGTTGGCCCGCCGCTGCTGCGTGATGTAGCTGGGGATTGTTGCCGGATCTCCCGGGCAGCCCTGGCTCTGTGCCCAATGCAGCACCTCCGAGTGCCCAGCCAGGGACGCCTCCCAGACGGTGTACTGATCCCAGGGCGCGCCTCGTTGACGAGCCCACTTGAGAACCTCCAGGTGGCCGCCGCCCGCAGCAGAGGCGCAGGTTGTGGTGCACCAGGGGGCGCCCTGCTGCCTCAGCCACTGCAGCACCTCCAGGTGACCGCCCCTGGCAGCCTCGGAGCACGCGTTCTCATCCCAAGGGCAGCCATGCTCTTTGGCCCACTTCATCATCTCAAGTCACGACGGCGAGCGGCTGCGTTGAACACATCTTCGTCCCAGGAGCAGCCCTCCTCCCTCAGCCACTGCAGCATGGGCAGGTGGCCCCTCTTAGCCACCTGGAGACAGAGGTCTCTGTTGTCCCATGGGCACCTGCGCTGCCTCGCCCACTGCAGGACATCAACATGCCCGCTGTGAGCAGCGTACTCGCAGGTCCTCTCATCCCACATGCGTTCGATGGCCCTCTTTAAGACATGCATGTGGGCGGCCTGGGCAGGTGTGCTGGCATCCCAGGGGCAGCCATGCTCCCGCGCCCACTGCAGCAGCTCGAGGTGACCTCCTGCGGCCGCCTCGGAGTAGGTGTCCTCGTCCCAGGGGCAGCCCTTCTCCCGTAGCCATCGCAGCATGGGCAGGTGACCGCCGGCCGCAGCCAAGAAGCAGGTGGACTCGTCCCAGGCGTAGCCCTGCGACCTCGCCCAGCGCACAACGGATTGCTCAGAGAATTCTGCAAAAGATGGAGGATGGTCTACGTAAAACAGTAACGGTTGAACACCACAATTTCGCTGGTGTCCGGGCACGTTTAGCCACCTAACGTACAAGTAGGTGGGAACATGACGTGCGTTGCAACAATTGGCTACATCATGGGCGTGGACCTTTACGGTACATGCGTCCCAATACCCAATACCTGGTGATGAGGTAGTGTTTTGGATGTGCTTGCACGTGAACCAATCTTACTTGGTCCCCCTTTAGCGATGGGTATGGGCGCTCGACCCCCCCCCCCCCCCCCCCCGGACCCCCCCCCCCCCCCCCCCCCCCCCCCCCCCCCCTATTTTCACAGTGGTATGTCCAGCACCATCAACGAGGCAAAAAACGCCACGCCATTCTCCTGCCACTCTGGCCACGATAACGCGCTATGGGCACGTGGCTATTCATCACCATAGAAAGGCTTCGACCCACATCCAACAGGGGGGGCTACAATAACCCTCTCATGCTTGAGCGTGCAACGATTACAACAAGATTTTTGCCATGAAGTTTGCTCCAAAACCAAAGGAATCGATAGATAGGGCTTGCTAAAGCCCTGAATGAGCTAATTACAACGTCCTACATGCATTGCTGATAGTTCGCACACCAGGGGGAACGTGGTATAAATTTGGCGCTAAGTGTGACCCATGACTACGTACACGGGCATGGCGGATGGCGCAATTTCTGTTTTTGTAGCGCTATCGCCACACGCACTGTTTCGGCATAAACAAAATCGTTGATGGTATCGGCTACAGCGCGGCACTATCGGGTCTAATGCGCTGTCACATCATTTCACCCAACAAGAACTAGCCTTTACAACATGCATGCACGTGCGCACGGCATTAATGTAAGCATTCATGGGCGTGTAGATTGAATCCTTAAACCCCGTATTCATATGGAGGGGTGTATAGACATAGATGTATAACAGTTTGTCAAGGTACAGGACGATAAGACTGTAAGCCCTGCTCAGCTGTCGATTTATACCTGCTGCATGCTTATATACGCCTATCGTGGGCAAAGCAGGGCCTTATCAGCCCCTCACGCCATCAGCACCATCGCGCCGTTAGCCCCTCGCCTCATCAGTAGTGCGCAAGCTCCGAAATCAGTGCGCAAGTTTAAACTATGTATATGTGTTGCTGTGGATCATGCCGCCTCTGCCCCATGGGGCATTAAGGCTAAAATGACGTGGTCGGCACAACGTGACAGCCCCATCCAAGGGATCCTCGCACCTGCAAGCATGTGTGATTGCACGAGGTGAATGGGAGGCTATCAGGATGCGCAGCTACAGACACATGGCAGGACTCTCTGCCGACTCTATGAATAATGGTGCAAGAATAAAAGTCCTACTATTCGCGGTCCTTCTTCTTACTTTTGGGGACTTAGAACCCAGTGAGATGGTACGGTATGTACATAATGAAAATGCGCAGCAGCACGGATTATATTGAATCAGTGGGCCATATACAAGCAGCAACCCCAAGCAGCAATGATGATTACATGATTGCATTGTCTTGCAATGGCACACTGATGACGGCACGCCGACGATTGTATATACACCCTGGACACCCAATGATGTTGGAGACCCTGCGCACGAGCGCAGCTGTGCTGGATCCTCAGCGCTCTGCAGAGATAGATGCGCCACTTTGCATTTTTGTAAAACCTGGCTATGTATGAGCAGACTTTATCTATGTCTGAGATAAAGAGCACTGCAGCGGCTGCCCGAGGCAGCACAATACAGTGATAGCACTACGGCGATATGCCATCGATGTCCACCTCTGTAAACTCGTCCTCCTCCTCCATGATCACCTCGTGCACAGTGAGCAGCTCCACACTGCTGAGGTGGCGCTCATGCGCGCTATACCGCTCAGATGATGCGGAGTTGGTGGCGCACAGCCCGCCATTCCTGGGCGATGCAGTGCTTTCCACCGGTGTGCGTGTGTTTCGCGCGCCAGCCGCCTGCCCACTGCTCTTGTTCGTCACGACCGCGCGCTTTCGGATGGCCCTGTGTCTGACCCACAGAGCCAGGCACGTCACCACCGCCACCAGCAGGATGCCGCCACCCGCACCCGCCATTATCACTACAATGGAAGGGCTGATGCCGGCGCTGCCTGCTCCAGCCGCGATGTCAGGGTCTTTCTCCTCCTCAAGCTCTATGACGAGCGGCTCAGAGAGCAGCGCCACTGAGGTGATGGCGCCTTCTCCGCTGAATCTCGCAAGCCAGTGCACAAACTCGCCTGAGCTGATGACTCGGCTGAGATCAGATGCAAGAGCTTGAGCCTCCGGCATGGATAGCAGCAGCGAGCGCACCACGTATTGAGAGGTGACCTCCTGCCTACGTCCAGCTGCCACGGTCCGTGGCGCGTCGCTGTTGATGCTGGTGCCGTTCCCCAGCAGGCCGGTGGCAGCCTGCATCTCGTTGACCAGCATCGACAGCAGGCGCTGGACCGCGCTCCGAGACAGCGTCGCGTCCGCTGTGACGCTGAGGTCCAGCTGCAGTAGCGCGGGGTGCCCCGAGCGCTGCAATTCGATGCGCATACCGTCGTACTGCAGATCCGGCAATGAAGTGTTCGGCGCTGGCGCAACTGAAGGGGCGATGCCTCGGCACCCGCTGCCGTCCGTCAACTCAGCGCAAGGCACAGGATCCGGCTCCTTGCGAGGCGGCGCGGGCTTCCAACGGTCGTTGCATACGCCCGTGGAGGTGTAAAAGAAGATCTGGTTGGGCTCGCCGACGACGATCATCAGTGCGCCATCAGGTGTGAAGGTGAGCCCCTCCGGCTGGATGCCTTCCACCTGCACGCGCTGCAGCTCGTTGCCCGCCATGTCGGTGTTAATCACGCGCTTCGTCTGCTGCGACAGAACGAACAGGCCATGGGCGCGCTCGTAGTACAGGCCAGACAGGTCCCGGATCGGCAGCCTCTGGCCGGAGAAGGAGGGGCCCACGGAGCCATCCAGGCTGACGGACCAAAAGCGCTTGGGGTCCTGCTCCTGTATCGTGAAAAACTGCGCATTGTCCGCGTCGTACGTGACGCCCTCCAGCCCCTTGTTGTTGTCAACGCGGATGCTGCGGCGCAGCTCGATGGTGTACAGGGTCTGAAATGGCTTGTCCTGGCCGGAGCTACGAATCGCGGGCCCCAGGTCCACCACGCTGATCCTAGCCACCGACTCCTCCGAGATGGCAAACGTGTGTGCGTACATCCACGTTATCCCTGCATTTCGCCACAGAAGCGCGGGTTTCAGTCAAACTCGAGCGTAGCGCGATGCACACGTCGGCACTGCGCGAGTAAAGATGCAGTGCCGCACGCACCCTCAGGATCCCTCAACGAGCGGTCCCATCGGTACTCGTTCAGCGCCTCGCCGGCGACGCTGTATTCCATGATTTTACGGGGGTTTCGGGTGATGACAAACAGCGTGCCGGTGGATATTGAGTAGGTGATCCCGGAGGCGTCGTTGGATATGCCGCTGAGCCTGCTCCGCTCGCACAGCTTGTACGTCGACAGGAGCCAGGGCTCCGCCGCACCGCCGCGCAGCTGGAGCAGCCACGCGGCAGAAAACACTCCTAGCAGCAGCGCCGACACCCTCCGCGCGCTGCGAACCGCAACAAGCCATGAGATTCAGTACGTACCGTGTCGACCCCATCGCCTCCCACGCTTCCCTCCTTGCGGAAAAAATCATGCTAGCAGCGGGAATTCGGGCCTGTCGCGTTGAGTACCTTGCAAAGGGGGGCTTTCTGGGAGTCATGGTGAGGCCGCACTCCGCCGTCAATGCGTCTCTTGTGCTCTGAGCCGGCTTCTCGTCTGGGAACTCCCGAACGATGGACGTTAACTACGCTTTGTTATCTTGCCGCCGTCCGTCCTCCGGGGCCCTATCTTCGGGCGGCTTGAGTCCTTCGCTCACTTTGCATGGGCACCCGATGCACTAAGTCAGATCAGCGTGTGTCGGTGCGGCTTGAGTCGCGGCTCAACTTCGGTTCGCCCCGAACTACATTCCGGCAACTCATAGTGCTCCCTGGGGTACTCCCGCGGGGGGGGGGGGGGCAACTTGCAAATGAAATGTTGTAAGGGAATTCGAGTTGATCAGTTGCATCGCTCACCAGTTGTGGTGGAGAGTGTGCGCCTCCCACGGGAGGGCTGCTCCTGCGCCGCCGCCAGGCCGAGACGCGGCTTGCAGTAGCGCACTACTCTCGGGCGGCGCGTCTTGGAGTACCGTACTGGTATGAGTACTGTGCCGGAGCGGAGTTGAGAGCTCTTATTCGCAACCGGGGGCCAATTTGATTATACAAGCTCTCCAAGGGGTCGGTAGTCGCTACAGTTGTCTGCTGCCACCGCCTTTCCCGGTGCTCCTGCGCGTTGTGAGGAATGTCTGGCGGCACAGCGGATCCGTCCTGCTGGACCGCATGCGCGTCGGCTCGTAAGAAGGTGGTTGCTTGTTGTCCGCCCCCCCGCTGAAGGTCGCTATTACTGTGCGCGCTGGGGCTGTACTGCACCAGTGTACACTGCACAGCATCGCGCATCATTCGCGCGGAGGGCGTCGTAATCCTTACTAGTGGTAGTACGGGGCGCGCGTACCACTACAAATACTGTAATACAGACTGTGGAGATACGCGTACCGGCCGTTACGTATCTCATCCGGCGGGGCGCGTGCGACGGTCGCTACCGGTATATTTTTCCTTTCGACGGGGCGGCGATTTCATGTCTATATTTTAAAATCAAATACAGGGGGTCGTACCCCTGGTATTTGCTCGTATCATGTAATACACAATATGACCACGGACACGGCGCTATTGGCGCTATCGCATCTGCTGGTCGCTAACGGTATATACGGGCATATGAATTGCAGGATGTACTAAAATACAATATTGTTGTTGTGTACGGGACAGGGGTACGCGCGTCGTACCGCGCGGCGGCCGCTCCGGTACCGGTGCCGTAACGGCACCCACCAGTACAAAGGTCATTTAAAAGAATTCGTTACAGGTACCCGCCATATTTCTGCGCGGCGCGGCAGGCAGCAACCACAAGTGCGGGCTGACACCAGCATACGCTGCGCTACGGATACCGCCAGTATAATACTAAGCAACAAGTACGAGAACAGCGGGCGCTGGAGGAACCGCTGTGCGGGGAAGGTAGCCTGGTACCCGTACCTCTAGTGTCTAGCTACTGCCGACCTACTGGTAGGTTGAACGTCAGTAATGGTAGCCTGTCCCTAGTCGAATCCTAGCCACAGGTAGGATCCTAGCCGCTACGGCGAAGTACAAGCCATGGTTGCTGTCGTCTGTGGCACTCCTGTGGCGGCGTTGATGCACACATGGCTGACGAGAAAGATACGAGTACCTGAAGTTACTTATCTCCATACTCGAAGTTACTGGTATCTCCATACTCGATCACACGCATACAAGCCAAGCACGAATAGCGTTCGTGTAAGGATTGCGAACTACCGTTTTCTTGGATGGCTCGCGTCTTGCCGTCTCGCGGCGACGTAGCCGACACAAATACCTGTAGTAGTGACAAGTCGCTAGTGGCGTTGCTGCGGCGTATCCGATGCGCGAATGTGCTGTACGAGAAGGCAGCCGCCCAGATATCTAACGCCGGCTAGAAAGACTTCAACTAAATTGATAACATAGGACATACACACGAGAACTCTTTTCATCAGCGCTGGATACGTCAATCGGAAGCCGATGGTTGGTCGTTTTTATCCAACATAGCGCTATGTGGATAGAGGTGGCAAGGATCCCGTGTATTCAATAAATGGGAAACCTGTGGGAAGATATTGTAATGAGGAATATATACAGTTTGATACTATGAACAGCACACATGTAGACATCGATGAGCCCACTACTTTACATAAGTTGCTACAGAAAAAGTCACACTTGATACTAAATAGCATAGGCTGCCCCCTCATGGGTCAACGGCGCAGAGGTGGCGCAAACCAACACTTTGAAGCTATATATGCAGTTGTAGCTGTACGGTTATGCCTACACTTTGATAGCAATAGCGAATGCCATTCATATTGATCCTTCCCAGCCCTTACCATTGAAAATCAAAACCCAACAGCAGTGGAGCATCAAGGAGTGACCTTCTACCGTCTTACAAATACCTGCAGCCCCCCCCCCCCCCCCCCCCCCCCCCGCGCGCTTCCAAGATGTATGTGTTGTGGGCTTTTTAACTTGCATGATTATTTACTTTGTGATGGCCACCCATGCCATCGCCATTTGTAGACAGGAATTGCCTGGGATCGGGCTCTGCACTGGCATCCCAAATCCCCAATGCATGCGGGCCCGTGTTTGCTCAGAATGCTGCCGATCCGCCAGCACATAGCGGGATGGGGATGACCGAGGCACAACTTCTGCAACAACGCCACCGGACAATGCACATAATCCATGCGACTACCCATATGGAGAAATCCAATGAAGGCAGTAACTTTGCCCGATGGTTATCCATCAACATCCACACAGCCTCGAGGTTGCGTGCCAGTTGCTGAGCTGGTCAACTGCGGGGTGCCTGCCCACGTTGCCCCTGTTGGACAATTCCCACCCCGGAAAGCCGCGCAACACCGGCTTCTCATGCCTGAGTGTCCGCCGGCTTCAATTTCCATTTACAATTCGCAAGTATTTGGCGATGGGCTCCCAGATGCATGTTGTGCTCCTCACAACATTGCCCATTGGCGTGTTGGGGGATCGAGAGCGGCCACCACTGAAGCACAGAACGCCCCCCCCCCCCCCCCCAATGCCTCCCCTCTACCGAGACGCTGCGGTAACTGGGCATCCTCCACCAAGTATCCCTCCCCTTGCCTCCCACCTGCATGCACCTCCCTACTTCACGACCGCCTTCCCGCCAAAGGCGTCCGTAGCGCGGTCGCTGCGGCCGCCGGTGTGGAAGGTGTAGTTCACATAGAGCTCGTTGTTGCCATCGTCCTCCTCCTTGCTGCGCGGGCCAGGCTCCTGCTCCAGGTGCCTGAGTCGCGGCAGGGGAAAAGGTAGCGGGCATCAACGCGCCGCCCAGAAGCCCAGAAGCCCTGGATGCATAGCTACATGGATGCATGCGGGCGGGCAAGGGGGTCGCAGCGGCTGTGGGTGAGCACGCACTTGTCGCGCTTCTCTGCCCGCCGCTGCTTCTCCGCGGCCTTGTCCGACTTGCTCTTCTTCTTGCCCTTGCCCACCGTCCTACACGTAGAAAGGCAGACACGTGGCGGAGGTGAGACTCCAACCGCATCGATTGCAAGCTGTCCCAGGCCGATCCCATAGCATTACATTGGGTTTGCGGGTCCCAGGCATACATTGCTTTGCCGCATCACGTCGGCAAATCCATCGGGTATGCATGATGTGTTCTGGCGTATTTTCAGTGGTAGTCAGATGTAGCTTTCCCCTCTCAGGGGGTCTTACACATGTAAATCAGAAGGATACGTCAACCCAAAGAGCGATAACGGTAGGTTCAGATGCTACAAACACTACACATGCCACACGCACCTGGGCTGCCCGCTGCTCCGCGTGCTGGGGGTCGGCTTGGCCTTGGCCTTGTCCTGTCAGGGCACCCCGTAGGCGCGTCAGCTGTCAGCTGGGCGGGGCCGGCATTTCATGCTCCTGCGCTCGCCATGACCCCCCGGCATGCCGCTGAAAAGGTCCCCTCAACCTCTCGCACCTGCTCGCCGTTGGAGCGGCCCAGGCGGCGCGTGCACCACACCATCCCGCCCACCACCGCTGCCAGACAGAGCAGCGTCCATGTCTGCGTGTTGCCGTCCTGTCACAGGGAGAGAGGCCCGGGCAGGGAGGGGGAGGGGGGCGAGGGGGCACACTGTCATATTCTACCAAGCGCGGCAGGCCTGCCAGCCCATGCAGAGGGTCCAGATGCCTGCGAAGCCCTGCGATGCGCTACGATAGGAGCCGATGGTGAAGGTGTTGGTTGATAGGACGAAGTGTTGATTGCGTCGCTGTTATTGGAAGGAGCATCTCTCCCCTGCCAGCTGGAGGCGTAGCCTTCGCATGCCCACCTGCTTAGCCACCGGCTTGGCCTTCACGCTCTTGGTCTTGCTCATCACCATGGCGCCCGGTCCGGCCTGCCAAGCGCGATAGGATTGCCTGCCTGCCTGCCTGCCTGCTTGGGTTGAGTTCGGTGACGCCTAGCACGGTAAGGCGGGTGCGCCTTATGAAGGGGGCAGTGCTGTCTCTGCGCCACTTGCACTGGCTTGCGTGCTGCGATTCAAGGGTCAATCTGAGGGGTGTCCGTGCTGCCGTTCTGACACAATTTCGCGGTCCTGGTAGTGCGCCCTGCTTAGGTTGCAAGACGACGCAGAGTGCGTATGCGCGCCATCACCAGGCGCCGCGTGCATTGCCGGCATCGAACCAGCTAGCCTGGCGTTGGCGGCGGATCGCGGGCTGTCATCCGCACCCGCGCACCGACGACGCTACATCGCGGCCGCCAGCAGTCTGGGCGGACGACATTCGGCGCACAATAAAATCCTTGCGGAGTTGTATTTCGCTAGTTTATGATGGATTGGCGGATTGCTCGGCATCGATATTTGCAATCATTGGCAATGATACTCCATATTTGCGAATATTGGACATATTCCAAATAATTTCATTAAGCTTCCGCCGCAAATTTCGTTAACTGCGCTTGGAAGAATCCAATAAAACGGTGAACTGCTCGGCGGACAATTTCTATCACATATCAAGAAACCCTTTTCAGCCCTCACCTGCACAATCAGCCCTCCGTGCATGTGAATCTGTGACCGACCCAGTAGCGATTATCACCCCATTTCTGAGAGCCTTCTTATTAGGGTTAGCGATTATCTCCGCCCCGGGTTTCGGATATCTGTGTCCATGCCGGGTGCGGGGTTAGCGGTGCTGGGGCTTAGTAGGTAAGGGCCTTTGTACTTACCTGCTTACTTCACTCGCCTAGTGTCCGAAAGAACGTTCGTTCGCCTATCACGTTCGTTCGCCACATCCGCGAAAGATGCCTTCTTATTAGGGGTTATTTTGTACTTCGGTCGGCACTACCGCCCCTTTAATCATTAGATATTATTTGTATCTCATAGATAGTCTTGTCTATATTTCTTGAATTGCGCAGAATTCAAATTGTGGGATATTCGCGGATGATGACGACCGTCGATTGATATCTCCCGCCGAGTGGGGCGTGTGCGGGCCGCACGCCCCTGGGTTGACCACAAACTCGTACATCATCCTCGCTGCGCCCGCCCCCCCCCCCCCCCCCCCCCCCCCCGCCCCCCGCCACTCCGCTCCTTCTACCCGGGGCCAGACACGGTCCGTAGAGCCGCCAACGTCCTCCAAAAATCTTCAGGGAGAGATCCACGCTGCGGTGTGACACATCACGCAGCATCTCCGCCCCTTGAGTGCTAGATACCGGTCTGTCGCTCTGCCGCTCGGGGTTATATTTGAACTTTTGGGTGGTCAACGCGTGCACCATGACGGAGGCCGGGGCGGAGGCGGAGGCGGCGGCACCCGCCGCGCATGAAGCGACAGCTCCGGAGGCAGAGAGAGGGCCAGCGGTAGATACCGACCAGCCGGAGGAGACGATGGATCAACCCGCGGCGGCTCCGGCAGCGCCACAAGAGGGTGGGGGCAGTGGCGGGGATGCGGAGCTCGAGCGAGGAGCGCGCGGAGCGCTCGTCGCCAGCGGGCGACTCGTCGCTCTCAACCGCCTCTTCCGCGCCGCTCTGGACGGCGGCCTGGCGCTGGAGCCCGACCAGGTGCCCCCCCCGCATACTCGCTCACCAATCTCCTCGTCCCGGGCGCGTCCACGCCCCACTGCAGCCGGGCCAGTCCCCACCGCGGATGGCTCCCGACTCGGGATGTTATGATGCCGAATTTAATGTATTGTATATATTTGAACCTTACACTCCGCCGCCCGCCCCCCCCCTCTCCCCCCTCTGCCGCCGCCGCCTGCCTCGCTGATTCCACCTGACCGGGCGCTGCACGAATCGCAGGTAACGAGGCACTTTGCCACCTTGCCGGAGCCATATCATCCAATCCTAGTGGAGCTACAGCAACAGGTACCCCCTCGGCCCGACCACGTACCACTCGGGCTGGGCGTATCTTATCGTCTGTCCCTGCCGTCGTCTTCGCTTTAGTTACAATCACCACCTCGTACTAAGCCCGTTGACGATCTCTTTGCCTGTCGTCCCTTTTGCGCAATAGATCAACGGCCAGGTGCGGGAGGCGTGCCTTGCCGAGTTCAAGGACGTAGTGGAGGACAGCCGGACGGACCTGCTGCTCAACGAGCTGGACCTCAACTGCGAGGAGAGCCTGAGGTGGGGGGAGTCACTAAGAAACTGTTGGTAGTAACAGAAGAACCAGCCAGCAGAGGTGCGCTAACGTGGTACCCTGTGGCTCCCAGCCGGCTTGCGGAGCGCGTGGAGCCGGGCCGGCTCATGTCGGCGGCCAGGCTGGCGGCCAAGCAGGAGGAGGCGGCCTCGCTGAAGCGCATGCTGGAGGAGGTACAGCGGCGGCAGGCGGGGCTGGAGGCGGAGCTGGGCGCCAAGCAGGCGGAGGCGCTGCGCGTGGCGGCTGCGTTCGAGCCGATCTCGGAGCGGTTGCGCCAGGTCGAAGACGCCGCGCGGCAATGGCAGGCGGCGCTCAAGGAGAACCAGGTGCCGTGAGGACACGACCCGATCAACAGGCCGATGCCGAGGCCTCCCCCGGCCCCTCTCGGGACCCCGCCACCCCTCCGAAAGTACGCGTTTTTAGCTTATTTATAATCCCCTCCCGGCAGCGCCTGCTCAGACATGGGAGGCCTCCACCTCCTCTTGTTCGCCCGGCGCCGCGTGTAATGGAGCCGAGGGCAGGGCAGAGCGGCACCGACTCATCTACGCGCCCAACAATCACCGAGCCTGACGGTTGTGGGCGGACGCATGCGACCCGTGTATACTGGCATTCACACCCACGAGGCAGAGTAGGACTACCGGCATGCTGTGTGTTGCTTCATGCCATCGCCACTGTTGGTCGTTTTGGCAGCTGCAACCGGAGCTGCCTCACGTTGGCGGCTCGCATGACGTCAGGGTGGAAGACGAAGAGTTGCTTAGCTGCGTGTTGCACATGGACACGTGGCCGAAGCTGGCTGTGGAGACAACAGCGAGCGACATCGCAACTACGGGCGTGCTTCAACCGGCTGGCAGCCAGGGGGCGGCTGCCTAAGTCAGGGAGAAATAGACACAGTAGCTGCGCGCACCCGGGGGGGGGGGGGGGGGGGGGGGGTGTTCTGGCGGTAGCTATCACATGCCATCACGTGAGAAGTTCGAGGCCAGGGCCTCTACACTGAGACGAGCGGGGCTTAGCCCGCATAGGGCTGGTGTGTCCGGAGATCCGTTGCAGTGAGACATGGGGGTTTTCGTCCATTCAACTTCAAGTTGTAATGCCGCATCTGTGACATCAACAAATCTGCTACCAATATGCGAAATTACCAATATCCAAAATCGCCTTGATGTCGATGAGACCGCGATAGGCGCTGCTCTTTCAACAGGCGCTGAGCCCGGCGGGTGCCATCAGCCTTTAGGAGCTTGGCCGGTATCCCGCCACATGCCAGCCCTGCCGTGGGACCTCATGCAACCCTTGGAACATATACCGCAGCATGGGCCAACGAGCGCCATCTGTGTGTCCCTACATCTGCTGACATTTCCGCCAATCAGTATCAGCGAGGTTCATTTTGATATAAAGAAAATCGAAGATGACGGCGCAAAGAAGTATTGTTGGCGCAAGTATAAGTTCACAGGAAAACGCAGGAAAAAGTTCACTATTTTTTGTGCGTTCCACTACGTCTGCTCCACAGAATTTTTGATGCTGTGTGGTTCTTCCAATTTTGTCCCGACCCCATGAACACGCCACGAAGACAATTAAATGGTATGGTATATCATACACGTACGAGCTTCTCTATGGTGCCCCCGCTCAGGCAGGTTCACTCCCGCGCCGGCATGAACTCCGCGGCCGCCTTGGTCATCTCCACGATGAGCGTCTTGACGTCCTTGCGGTCGTCCGCCGCGCGTGGGAAGGGCACCCGGATCTGCGCCGCGTGCCAATCACACAGGCCACGCCCACAAAATGGCATCAGGCAGCTGAGAGCACAATGGTAAGGGAAACGGACCCGAGAACTTGCCGCCCACAGCATGGTGCCGTTCCTCAGCTGCGGATGGAAGCTGGCTCACTATGCGTGTGGATTCTCCGCTGGTGGTGAGTCAAGCTCTACAACCCTTTCCCCGCCAGCCAGAGGTCAAGGGAAAGACAAAACTATGCGAGTACCCAAAGCAGAAGGTAAATAACTATGCGACCTCAAGCGGAGGCCTGTGCCCCGTGTTCCTGTAGGTGCGTCGGTAACGGTAGACACATTGACTCGCTGTTGCTGAAGAGGGTGCATGCACGCTGCTGTAGATTGTTGCGGCCCTGAGGAGCTGCCGCGAAGGGAGATGACGGGGGGAGGGGTGAGGGGAGGGGCACCTTCATCGACATGCCCTCGTAGGAGCCGACCATGTTCAGGCCCAGCCTGTCCAGGCTCAGGATCTTGGCGTCTGCGACCGTGATGCCAGCGTACTTCTTCACGATCGCCTGCATGGCCGCGCACGCGGGTGCCGGTTAAACACCATGTGGCCGATATGCTACCCCCACCGCACTGCATACGTGTCATGGTGGCTGCTAAAATTAGACCCCTCGTTGTCGCTATGCCGAGGATGACACCATGTCCACCAATCTCACGGACAGGGGACGGCGTTATGCTGGGGCAGTATAAACAGGAGAGTGTCTGCCGTGTCGAGGGCGTCCTACCAAGCACACCCGTTATTGCACTGTTATCTGGCGGGTATACAGTGCCACTAAATTCGGGTTGCGAGTCGGCAATGGGTAGTTTCACACATGTTTTTAGATGGACCTCTCATGCTGTACTCGCGCCGTATTCTACCCTGTTTGGAGACAGGCATAGCTTTCACCTCTTTGCGCTGGGGGTCAAAATCGACAAACCTTTGTGAGCCTGTACGGTTGGCGTGCCTGGTAATGCCCTACTGATCCCCAACCATACAGACACAAGCATGAAGGTACAAGTGCATGCGCGTGTGGTGCAAGGCGGCAGTTGCCGTGTTGCTGACAAAGAATGGCTTGCGCACGGGTCAGTGGGTCCTCTCTCTTCATCCCCACATACGGACTGAGGACCGCGGGTCCTCACCTGGTTGGCATCGCCGTGGTCGGCGTTCATGTGGCCGGCGACGGGCCCAGAGAAGGGCGCGATGGGGTCGGGCTTGCACTCCGTGTATGACTGCCCCGGGATCTGCACGCGGTGGAGGAGAGAAACGAAAGGAGTTAGATTCAGCCACCAGGGGGAAGGGGGGGGGCAGGAGACCATCCATACCATCTCGTAATGTGCGACTCAAATCGGGGTTGCATGCTATCTGCAGGGAGCTTCATGAAAATCTCGGCCTCTGACATGAAGAGCAGGGTCTGATTCGCAGTGGTCATGCTACCGCAATAAGGATCGTCTGTTTAGGTTTGGGGATGGGGGGGGCAGCACCTGCGAGAAGCGCGCAAAGCCGCCGTTAAGGTGCGCCACCACTACGTTGTCCATGCGGTAGAAGGAGAAGTCGCCAAAGTCGATGTAGAAAGCGTCCGGGTGCTTGGCGAGGTACAGCTCACGCGCTGCGGCGCACTCGCCCTCCGGCACGGGCACCATGTCGCCCGTCAGCGTCACGCGCGCGTCCGACATGTCCTTGAAGCTCTGCGCGGTGACGGTGATGCTGCACTTGCTGCTGGCCTGCAGGTCTGAGGTGTGCAGCGACAGCGTGCTCACAGAGATGAGCGGCCGCCCAGACTCGTCCGCAACTAGCTCCACCACTGCGCCGTGCGGGTAGCCGGCCGATATCTTGGACACGCTGTTGGTAGAGAGGACGCCGTTGCTGTGGGTGGGGCGCGACACGGGACGTCAAGGGGCAGATTAGGCTGCTGAAGCAGCGTGGCTGATGGCCACCGGGCCCAGCCGATGGCAGCGCCGCCATGCACAAAGCCGCGCCCAACCTCACCTGGCCTGTGCCACCATGGTGCGCGCCTCCTCTGCGGCGCTAATCCTTGCGGCACTTTGCTGCGCGCCAGAAATTGGGGCAGCGATGCCTCAGCGAACCAACCCCCAATGCCCCCCCTCCCCCTCCCACACACACACTCTCTCACCCAATTCGTTCAGCTCAGTGATCACTGCTTGCCGCACGTAGCGAGATCAAGTACACAACCGCGCCCTCGCCGCACCTGGTGCTGCTGGAACGCCGAGAGCTCAGACTCTTGTTGCTCTGCTGAGGCCGCGGCGGGAGCGGCGGAGCCCTCCTCCTCCGCGGTAGCACGCAGCGGTGTCCGGCGCAAGGCGCGCCGCAGGCTAGCGGGGCGGGGCGGCGCCAGGAGCCGAGTGGGCGCGCCCGCTCGCTGAGGTGATGCCACAGGTGGAACGTCACCGCAGGGGCTCGGGCATCGGGAAGCGAAGATTATGTTGGTAAAGTGCCTGGCCGCTGGGGCGTGTGATGGCGCGCGCGGCGGGGGGTGGGGGGGGGGGGGGGGGGCTCACCCGGGGTGCCGCGGCGCTGGGCAACCTGGCGAGGGCACAACGCAGGATGAGGGCGCTCATCGTCCCGTCGGATGTGTTCCTCGGGAGGGGGGGGGGGGGAGTTCTGGCGTTGGGGTTCTTCTGCGACAGATAGCGACGCCGTCGCGAGAGAATCCGGTGGTGGTTTGGCTCGAGATGAAGGATGTCTGGTGATCGGGCAAGTACCAGTGCGTAGGGTCACCGGTACTGCGTTCGGGGGCGATTTGTAGTGTCGTGGAGGTGCGCGCGCTGTCGACGATGACGTCGCAATGTTGGGACTACGAAATTCGGTCGTCTCTATGTAGCGACTAAAGATTTAAGGATTAGAGGGTATTGCGGTTTAAAGAAAAACCCGGCGGGAAGAGTATCTTGTAGCCGAGGAAGACACGTGACGCGGGAATAAGAGTACATGTCGTCCTCGTTGCGATGCGCGGTTGAATATTACTTGCAGACTGGAAGTGGAGCCGTACCGGTACGAGCATGGATAAATCGATGATGGACTTTTAGTACGGGTAGTGATTTCATTTACATGAGTACGGGTAGTGATGGAGCATGGATGAAGCATCGTCAAATCAGCGACCAAATGCGTTGCCACGTCGATATCGGCCCGGCGTGTCCCGGGTTTACTCGGTTGATGCATTAGCCCTTCGGGGTTCGAATGAGGCAATGGTCTATGGGCTATGCCAGACCTACGACTGCAGTTGGCGCACGAGGTCAAGTGCTGGGGCGGCTTCGGCCGATGTCTCGGGGCGAACTTTACTTTACTTTTACGTCGATTCGGCTCTTTGCTGGCGCATACCGGCAGCACTCATACTGTATCCCAGGCTACGTATCCCAGGCTACGCGTAAGGATTACTGGAAAAGTAGGCCTCATTTGAACCCCGAAGGGCTAATGCATCAACCGGGTAAACCCGGGACACGTCGGGCCGATATTGCCGAAATGCATCGGCCAGGAATCGAACCCGGGTCTCTCGCATACGAGACGACCGCTCTACCGAGCGGACAAGGGATGTACCTTGGATTACTGGAATGCTACACATCCACATATGGACGACTGCGAAAATAATCACAGTCACTAGCGCGTAGCTGTAGGTGGCAAACGGCGGTGGCTGGCCGTGCTGTTTCAATTTTCCACCCTCCCATGCAGCGTTTTTTAGTTTGTGTGGTCGCTATTACGCTACCAGCATTCTACTACTGGTGTGACTTACAAAAGGGGCAGTAAAAAATCCACCTACTGCTAAAAGTAGTTTTAAAAAATTAACACAGCAAGCCGCCTAAAAGAAGCCCGCATCCCGCATGAGGCGGGATGGATGAGTGATGCGCCCACGGTTCAGAGTCCGGGCCACGCGTGCACGTATGTGTGTTGGGGGGATCCTCGGACGTGCTGTGCAGCTTCAGCAACGAGATGGCAGACGAATCTGCGCCGTTTGATGAGGCAGCCAGCGCGCTCTCGAGCGGCCACCATGCTCAGGACCCCAAGGAAATCTCTCGCGAGCAAGGCCTCCTTTCACTGGCCTTTAATTAGTCTTGCTGCAGAATGCTTCGGTAATTTGCTTGACTATAACGGAGCGTCGCCTACACATGGCTTCCGTAATTGGATCGTTGCCTAAACGGCCATGGTAGAGCCTCGTTTGGTGAGCCCGGGTGGTGCACCGAGTGCTCCGCCATGAGAGGGGACCCCGATCCGCAGCCAAGCATGCGATACCGCGCACTGTGCGCCGCACCCCCTTGCTCACCTCACCCACTGTGCCGAAGACCAGGCCCGTGTACTCCGACATATCCAGGATGTCTCGAAGAGGACCCTTTTGTCCGGGCTCAGTGTTCTGCCACGCCGCATCACGCGCTGCCAACCCCCGTTGTATGTCGCCCAACAGGGAGCGCTCAAACCGATCTACAGCCGTGGCCTGCGGGGCATTGCAGTGTACTTGACCCTGTACGGCATAGTCTTGAACTCTAGCAGCGTGGACTTCAAGCTCCGGGGATCATAGCTCCCGGTCACGACGTCGAACGCCGGAAGGGAGAGCTCTGCGTCCGGCACTAGGTCCTTGAGTTCATCCTTGGGTACGGTGTTGCCGAGAGGCACTGCCTGCTGGAACAAGTCATCCACCTCCCGCCGTACAGCGATACCTAGGTCGTGAACACGGTGATCGCGGAAGGCATCTGCGATAGCGTCGTGCTGTACACGCCAGTGGGCGACTCTAGGCGCCGGGAGGTTCATGAGCGCGTCGTCGTATAGGTCAACATTGACGGGGTTGTGCTTTGTCGAGGGCGGAATGATCTAGCTCCCAACCACCGGGGCCAAGCACGGGCTAGGCAGAAAGAAGTACCCGGCAGCGACCGCCCGCAGCTCATGCGGAATCATGACTGTCTGCGCAGTGGGGATGGCCACACTGTCCAAACCCTAAATCCCTAAACCATTATTCCGCTATTATATTCTCTCTTTTGTTGGCAACCTTTCATAGTGGCTTTTAGATCTGCTTGTTGTGCGCATATGTTTAAGCACTGATGTAAAAAAGCAGATGTTCTACTATCATTCATACTCACCATAGCATACCGTATATCTAAGATGCGGCCATGCGGGCCTTTTTTAAAGGGCTTGTGTTGATCTATTAGTACTACTGGCTGCTTTTGGCGGTGGATTTGTACGTGATCTTTTTGTAATTCACACCAGTGCCTACACACACGTGTAGGTACTACACGGGCATACATACGGATATATGATATATTCTTACATCAGTGCTTTAACTGTTTAACATGTTCGCACTAAAAGGAGAACTAAAAGCAATTGTGAAACGTTGACAGCAAAAGAGAAATATAGTCGCTAAGCCTGAAACCAAGGTCAAGCAGCCCAGGGAGCCAAGAACCAAGGAAGAGCCATGAGAACCAGGAAGTCACCAAGTCGCCAAGGAACCAAAGGGTCCAAGGAAACACTCAAGGCCAAGGAACGACCAGGAAAAAACCCGAAAGGGAACAGGAAACCAAAGGGGACCACCGCCCAGTGGTGGGGCATCAGCCGCGGCGAGGGCGCTTGCAGCCGATGACCCGGGTCATAGCAACACATGCTGACGAGCGACCCGACGCACGCGCATGAGCACCATCACGTGCCGCGCAATACCAGTTCAACACGTACACTACATTTTCCCAGAGCCTCAGCCAAGTGCTCCGCCCCCTCCACCTCCTTGGAACTAGCCCGATGCCCCGCCATTTGACATCACCGGCACGAAAATCCAAGGGCGAGGTAGTGGTGACACGGCCTGGATATGTGGGCAAGAATAACAAGGCAGGAATCAAACAAGTTCTATGGGAGCATGGTATGTGGGAAATTGGCATGAAGCTGTAGAGCGCTCAGAAAGTGCTAGCCAACCTTGAAGACTTCAAGTCGGGGAAGTCTGCATTGGATGAGGAGCTAGTCCGCATTCTCCTGATGAGTCCGAAAGGTCACCCTGAGCTTGCTGGCAAGGGTGTGGAGTACGCCTGAGGAGTTGCCAAGCTGCTCGTCCGCAAGATCAATGATTGCAAGGTAAAGAACCTGCACATCAATATCCTTCGAGTTATGGACACCGACTACCTCACGCTCGAGAGATGCCGCAAGTTTGGGAGGAAGGCACGAGACTACATGAACGCCTAGTACGAATACTGCAACGTGAGGCTCGAGGAGGTGGAAAGAATGAAAAAACACTCGAAGGCTCATCGTTGCACGATGCATCAGGACATGGGTTTCTTGATGCGCACCTTGGACATCGACATCCCACTACAGACGGGCGCGGCCGCACGCCTGCCTGCCGTCTGGAGCACCCTAAGCTAGCCGCCCTCGATCGTCGAGACTGCGCAGCTGAGGCACCGACGCACATCGGATGGGTAGTGGGTGACTGATTGCACAGCTTTGGGCTGCGTGCAAGAACTGGTGAATGCGTCATTTTGGGCTGGTCCGACCCGCCGAGCTGCGCAGCAACGCGCGCTGCGCGTCCCGGAATTTATTTTCTGGAATTTACATTATATCGAACAGTATTCGTATTATATTTTGTACTTAAAGCGACATCGCCGATTAATCACTGCAAAAAGAGGTGGTCTTTTTCCTGTGAACGAATGGGGACCAAACTCGAGAATCCCAACGGACAACAGTTGCCTTTGCAGGTGGGCTTTCAGGCGCAACTTGTCACTTCATTATAAGTATGGGGGTCAAAAATCTGGCAAAGTAAAAGCAAATTCGTAAGTGAACCCCTCCTGCACGCGTGCATATGGATACGGGTTTTTCACTGGTCATACGGGTCATCACTGGTAAGGATAACTGGAGGTCGTCATCTTTACTACAATCTAAAGGGTGCGGGCTAATTCAATAGTACTGCGGCATTTGTCACGTACCTACTGTAGCATGCAGGCGGCCGACCGTCACGCGAAAATGATACTTAGTCGCGCGCGCGAGCGCGCACCGGCGCATGCGCCTGCTTTCGAAATATGGCGACTACAGGGTACGCACGGCCGCATGCCGCCGCGCGACGAGAGCCGACTACGGACGAACAACCCCACCCCCACTAGACAACAACCCCTGCCACTGCCCAGCTCATTCCTCTTTCGCACCAGTGAGCCCGCGCTGACGGCGGCAGCGCGCTCAGCCGGTTTCCCTAGCGCGCGGTGCACCTGTAGCCTGCCGTGCGCCCTCCGCCGCGGGCCTGCGCTCTTATTGTAACCCGAGCAGCGGGCCCCAGCGGGGTGGGGGGGCAGCTCTGCGGGCAGGGGAGGTTCCAGGCGGGCGGCAGGATGGGGAGCGCCGCCTCCAAGTCGTGAGCCTGCCGCACTTCCCAGCCTGTCGGGGCAATCGCATTGCTCAGCTGCGACTGCCTTTTTTTCTGCCGCCCCCGTCGTTCACGACGAGGTTAAGCAACGAGCGGAGGCTGACATAGAGGCTGCGGCCTGCCGTCCACGACAGGTCGCGGCGGGTGAAGGAGGCAGAAACCGGCGACCCGGGCACAGTGGCGGAGGTTCCCGATGCCCCCAGCGCGGAGGCGGCAGCGGATGACAGCGGCGCGGAGGCGGGCGCGCGTGCAATGGTGAAATTCCACGAGGAGGAGGCGCCGGTGCGTGGCCAGGACGCCGCGGTGGCTGTGACGCCTATGATGCCTGCGCGAGCTTGGCTGAGCAAATATCCGTGGCGGTTGGCAGGGCGAGCAGGATGCGGCACGGTCGGAGACGGGGAAGGTTAGCAAGTGGCTGATGACGATGGGGCAACGAAAGGTGCGGGAAGGAGCGGCGGAAACAATAAAACAAAGAAGTGGCTGCCCTGCGGCAGCGGGTTGCCCCCGTTTGGCGTGGCAGCCCGCCAGCTGGCTGATACCCGCTCGCTTGCTACGCCACTAGGAGGCCAACAGCAAGGCGGCCAAGGCCAGCAAGTCGGCCAACAAGGCCCGGAAGGGCGGCGACGGCGACGATGGCATCACCGTGTTTCAACGCACCAAGCTGCAGCTCACTCGCGTGCCTGCGGAGGTGCCCCCCCCCCCCCCCCCCCCCCCCTTTGCCCCCTGGCCCACCTCCCAGGCAGCCACCTGAGCGCATTATGGGCCCCGCGCAGTGCGGCTTTTACCAGAATCTCGAGGCAATGGACCTCTCGTGGAACGACATCAAGGTCAGCCCCCCCCCCCCCCCCCCCCCCCGCCCTCTATCCCCCCGCTTTGTCTCTGCACTGCCTGGCGGGGGCAGGAGATGATGACACTGCCCTGGCGCGTGCCCTGGGTACCCCGTGCAGGAGATCCCCAACCTGCTGTTCCCCAACTGGCCAGTCCTGCGCATGTTTGACATGTCCTTCAACGAACTGACCACCCTGCCGGAGGACATCCACCAGGCGTGGTGAGCCCGCCGCCTCCTCACCCCTGCCCCTCACCCCTTCATCTCAGCCCCCCAATTCCTCTGCGCAATGCCGCGAGAGGCTGGTGCAGACCTCTATTTAAAGGGTGATAAGTTCAGTCTGTGTCTCTTCCCCGGGACCTGGGGGGCTGTCGGTAGGAGCCTGGAGGTGCTGGACCTGCAGAGCAACCAGGTGCATTACCTTCCCTCCGCCATGGAGAGCATGAACGAGCTGCGCGAGCTGTACCTCTCCACCAACGCGCTCAAGCAGTTCCCGCACGAGCTGCGCAACATGAAAAAGCTGGAGGTGCTGGACCTCGGGAACAACAAGTGCGCCCCCCCCCCCCCCCCCCCCTCCCCTCCTCTCTGCATGATGCCACAGGCAACCCCCTGGGGGCCGGGGACGCCGCGCAGGCTGAGTTGGCTCGCACCCGCCGACTCTGCTCCCGCCGACTCTGCTCGTTGCGCTCCGTGCCCAGAATCACCCGCGTGGGCCGCACCATCGCGACCAACAAGAACCTGGTGTCCATCTCGCTCTCCAACAACCAGATCCCATCGCTCCCGCTGGACATTGGTGCGCCTGTCCCCCCCCGCCCTCTCATGTCCCCTCTCTTGTCCGCACACCACCTGTGCCGCCAATATCGCAATCGCCGCCACTTAACTCGGCACTTCCCCTTGTCCATCGCTGTTATCACCGCTTCCGCCTGCATCTCCCTCCACCTTTGCCTTATCGTTCTCCATCAGCATTGCCACAGGCCCCGGCCCACCTATGCGCTCCCGAAATCTCTGCTTGAAATTGGGGCTGCATGATACCTGTAGGAGAATTGGGAATACCTCCGCTACAGTTTTGTCCATGTTCTTCCACCACAACACACTCGATTGTGACCACCACCCTTCCCCAATTAGCCGCACCGCATCCGGTGCCTCTCCACCTCCAATTCCTCTCCACCCTTAGCAATAACACCAATCGGCACGCCACCCCCCTGTCACTCATCTCCACCAACACCGCCAGCACTGCGTGCTGTCGGTCATCGGCCTGGGGTTGCTTTTGTCACAAGTTTAAGGGTTTAGGGTTTATTCCGGTGCGGCAACAAGAAATTCGCCAGTAAGGAAGTGCCTGCGTTTTTTCCAGTTTTGCCACCCCTGAAGCCATTACAAACTGGCGCTGCCTGTCACACCTAGAAGAAAGCCGCTGTTAAGGCGGTCCGCAAAAGTCTATAGAGACAATTTTCTTAACGTGCCGGCATCCCTGGTGTGGGTTGTCCGCTAATGCGCTCCTTCCCGGCACGGCCTGCAGGCCGGCTCCGGCACCTGCGCACGCTGGAGCTGGCGCACAACAAGCTGGTGGCGCTGCCGCCCGACATCGGCCGCCTCGTCTGCCTGGAGCTGCTCGACGTGCGGCACAACAAGCTGACGGCGCTGCCGCCGGAGATCATGGACTGCGCCAGCCTTCAGATCCTCATCTTCAGCAACAACGAGCTGTCCGAATTCCCGGTGGTGAGTGCCCGCCGCTCCTGCCTGCAGCGCCCGGACATCGCTGTTAACACCACTCTTAGCACCTTTGCAAGAGACGCCCTACGAAGGCGGCTGACTGGAGACGGGCAGCACGTGGCAAGAGGCGCTAATGGCATGTACACGATAAGGATAAAACAAGTGCCTCGTTGCATTTACAAAGGGATTGATTATACATGCGGGTTCCGGCACGGTATGAATAAGGGCACTGCGAATAAGAACCTGCCCTGCGCATCAGTGGTCAAGCAAAGACAAAAACATAGCGGCACCATAACGAATGTCCCTATAGCTTGCCTCTATGTAGTTGTCCCTCTTCCAATTGGAAGCGCATTCGAGGGATTATCATAGACGCCTCGGCACCGGTACGCTAGATCAAATTGTGTGATGATGAGCATACAGTGTTGCGAGCACGCCTGCGCTTATATATACATACATACATATGTATATATATATATACATATATATTTATATTTATCTTATATATTTATTATGGTGTATGGTACGTCATACTGCATTTGATGAGTATGCATTGCCTGACGCGCCGCGGCATGGTGCCCGGCGATGCTCGCAGGAGGCGGGCTTCATCCGGACGCTGCGTGAGCTGCACGCGGCGGACAACAAGATGGCGCTCTTCAACGCGGACATCAGCCGCTGGGCGCAGCTGGAGGTGCTGGACCTGAGCGGCAACCCGCTGCAGCACCTGCCGGCCGCGGTCGGGTGGCTGCCCGCGCTGCAGGAGCTCAACGTGCTCAACATCCCCACGCTGCGCATCCCGGAGCAAGTGCTGCAGGTGCTGGCGGACCCCCTCCCCCCCCCCCCCCCCCCCACCCCTGCCCTCCAGTCTCCTGCCCCTGCTGTGGCTTCACGCATGTAAATATGGAAAGACGAGGGTTCGAACTGAAACCACATAACCACTCGTAGTACGGCTAATAGTCCTGCTGTCATAAAGCGCTGGGCGTTTCCTGCGCACGTGTGTCTCCAGGCCTCAAACTTTCCCTTCATTCGAAATGGTGTCATTGCAATATGTGTGCGCCCACGTGCGCGTTTGCGCGTGTGCGTACGTGAGCGTGCGTCTATGTTGCCGCATTCGCTTGGTTTCTAGCGTGGACTTTGCGGTCGATCCACAAGAAGGCCGAAATGCATAGCGGAGTTTAAATGGACTCCTACAATTAGCGACGCATCCGTTGGCGTCTTACGTTCGCCGTACATAAACCAAAAGCCTCTTGGAAGGCTCCGCAACCGGCATTACTAGCTGGCGGAAAGAACTATTATGAACTGGAACGCGTCGATGCCTGCTGCTACGTTTAGTACACAGGGCTCGTACCACCCCCAGCTCCGCTACTTTGGCACATGATTGGGATTCGGAGTGCGGGCAGGGTCGAGTTGGGGGGCGCACTGCTCACCCGCTGCGCCGCTGGCCGGGCGCTTTGGCCGCGGTGCGCAGGTGGGCGCGCGCGGCGTGATGGCGTACCTGCAGACCATCGCCGCGCAGCACGAGATCATCGACAACCAGATGAAGGCTTTCCTCAGCATGGAGTTCAGCAAGGCCCGGCGGGGCAGCGACGACGCGCACAAGGTAGCGGCGCCCCCGTGCTCGCCCGCCCCTCTCCCTGCCGGCTTTCCGCCAACGCCGGACGCCACAATGCCGCCATGACTGCATTCCAGTCTATCGATGCCATGCTCCCAACAGCTCCGTCCAATTTCACTCTCATCAATGGCGAGTTGTATTTCCACTTCATTGCTTTTGTTATTCGAAATGGATTCGAAATGGATTCCAACGTGCTACCCTGCCGCTCTCCGCCGCTCACACTGAGTTGCTCTTACGGCCTGCCATCTCTAACCATGGGACGGAACACATGTAGTGTAATTACAGCTCAAGCTACCGGCCGGCCTCTGTTTATTTCCAAACCCCGTCTCCTTCCAACGCGGTATTGTCATAGTTAATGGCCTTTTTGTTGCATCGGAGCTCATGCCCGCTAGGTTGGCCCTTGTCCTGGCACCATTTGGTCTGTCGGAGCATCCTTCCACACACCTTCCCACCTTTCCGCCATTCCCGGGCATTGATTTCAAGCGGCTACGGGTGCCGACGCACTGACAAAAACACGCTGCAAAATAGAACACCGCCCCGCCTGCCAGAGTTCAGACACCGACAACACGATGGCGGGTCTATAGCGGGTCTATCTGTGTATGGGTGCCGACACGCCGATAAGAGGAAGCCTTGTCATGCCAAGCGTGTGAGAGGCATATCATACGGACATCGCGTCATCAGATAATCCTGTCATCGGATAAATACTCGCACCGGAGCGTGCCACGTCGTAACTGATGACATGCCCCGCGCCGCTATCTGATGACAGACCCGCGTGTATACTGTACACGGGGGCATTTCCATTTGGAAATGCCCCCGTGTACAGTATACACGCGTCATCAGATAGCGGCCTCGGCCAGCCCATTTTCAAAACATTTTCGCCCAGTCTACCTACCTGCCCGGCACCCGCCGACGCCATGGCAGGCTCCACCGAGCAATCTCCGCAACGGACAGCCAGGCGGGGCGAACCCACATGGGAGACCCGCCCTCCCCGCACTATGGGGGGTCATGTTTCCCCTGGGTTCACGGTTTCGCCGCGGGAGCTACGCGCGAAGGCCCGTGCACTGGCGGGGCGCAGCGGCCGCAGCCCTGGCGCCTCGCCCGCCGCCACCGCGCTGCGCCCGTCTCGCCCGCCCGCGCGTGGTCATCCCTCGACAGCCGGCGCAGTGCCTGATCCTTGTCTCGCTTCTCGTTGCCTGCACGGTTAGGATGGCGTGCGCTCGCGTGGCCATGGGGCGTGGCCCCGTTGTCATCCTCATCGGTGTACGCTTCGTCTGTATGCGGTGTGTCCATGTCTATGTCCAGTGCGGCCCCGGCAATGGCCAGCATCCGAGGGTACGCGCTGCCCTCCGACTGCGCGTTGCCGTAGGTAAGTGCAAGCCCTTTAACTTCGTCTACGGCAAAGCTGGGACGCTCCATGACTGCCCAGTGTGGATGGGCGGGACGGGCGGGGCGAGAGACACGAGGGAAAAGATGGTGTTTGCGGGCCCGATGGCGGCGGCGGAACTAGAAGCGCCGGTCGATTTCTTGCGATATCTGATGACAGACCACCGCATCTTGATATTTGTCCGTATGAATCACATCTCTTGTCATGCGTTAGCGTTGTCGACGTGGCAGCCCGCGGTGCGCGAACGGTAGATGATGACAAGGATTATCTGATGACGCGATGTCCGTATGATATGCCTCTGATTGGGCTTGCATGCGGCCTATCAGATCATTCGCTGTAGTTCCCGTTACATTTGACCTGTGGCAGGTAGGGCGGGCTCTCGGTCGCGGTGTCCTCGTTATTGTGCCAGCACCTGCAGGTGCGTTGGCGCACGTGTTGCTATAGCTAGATGTCGATCAAGGACGATAAACTATCCTACCCATGGTGGATGTCAGCAAGCGCAGCCGCGGCCCTCCTCGGCTCATGCCCCCCCCCGCCCTCTGCTCGCAATCCACAGGTGGACAAGGCGGAGGTGCACGAGATTGTGTCGCTGCAGTTCCAGCTGGCGGCGAGCGTGCCCGACATGCACGGCGCCGCGGAGGGTGGCGCCCCCAAGCCCGGCAGCGGCAACGGGGGCGCGCTCGTCAAGGCGCAGAGCGGCGTGCTGGCGGCGTTTGGCGGCGGCGCGCACTTCAACAAGCAGGACCTCAAGCAGGAGGTGGAGAAGCTGCGCGAGTGGATGAACGACGACCCACGGCGCAAGGCGCTGCAGGTAGCCCTCGCCCGCTGCCCACCCTGGCAGCCCACCTTGCGCCGGCAAGCCCTTTCCTTGCCGAGGCGGCACTGGCGTGTCGGGTCACCATCAGACCAACGACTACACATACCACAGCGCGACGCGTTGTGACACGCTTTACGGCGGCGAACGGCAATAGTATGACACTCGTTGATTTGAATCCAATAAATGAGACTCCGTACATGTCACAAGCTCAGCGAAATCCGATTAAACTCGAAAAACTCCGTAAATGTGACACACGTTTTGGAGCCCAATGGGATCGTTATGTCATGACCATCCGAAGTTGGCTACCGGTGACCATGGCGGGCGCACATCGTCGTTGACCTCTTGAGTCTCCTAGGCAGAGGGGCCCGCTTGTATGCGAAGGGAGGCATTTGTTGCCCTGACTGCCTGAGCATGTGGCGTTGCGCCGCCCACCCCACCCCCCACCACTAGTAAATTGTCTTCTCCCCACTGCGGCTGGATCCGTCTACTGATGCCCCCGCCCCATTCGCCGCACGTCGCCCCCTGGCAGGTGGTCAGCCGCGCGGAGAAGCAGGCGGCGTTCCGCGAGGACGTGGACGCCATCCGGCGCAAGCTGGAGAAGGCGGGCCAGTCGTACGGCAACGTGACGCTGCAGCGCATCCAGCGCGCGCAAAAGACGGGGCTGCTGGCGCTGCGCGGCCTCGGCATCCAGGCGCTGCCGCCTGAGGTCGGCCTCGCTCTGCCGCCGCCGTTTTATGATGCACTGCCTGCAAAGCACTGTTTACCTCCCGCCTCATCGCAATTCCCTTGCGGACGCCGGCACGCGTGGATATGGTAGACGCCGACACTTCAACATGTACGGGTGCCGACGCACCTATACAAGGCCTTATTATACCAACCCCTAGGTCTCAGAATCACACCCCCGGCCTCACTCCCTCGCACGTGAGAGGCTGAGGCGTCAAACTGCGCCCCGGGTGTATATGGCCTGGCCGATCTATAGACTCCAAATAGGCTAGGCATGCAACTTCATTAACAAGCGTTGTTTTACTTCAGGAGATAAGTACTTGTGTACCGTTTCATCAGGAAGACTAAATACATTGCATAGATATGTAGAAGGCCAGGTCCCTCGTCCCCCTCCTAGCAGTCGGCCGCATTGTGATTCCGCGTGGGCTAATTCCCTCCTACATCAGGTGGAGGGAATGCAGCCCCAGGCACCCATCCACCGGTTTGTGTAGGGAAGTTGCGAGGGTTTTACACAACATCTGCTACAGCTTCATCTACATTTGCCCTCTGGCAGGCAAGGCAGGTTCTTCTTATTCGCAGTATTCTCGTAGCCGCGCCGGCACCCGTACATGGTCAACCGGTCACACCATTGAACCGTGTCCGCGGGTCGCATACCAATGAATGGGGCTGCAGCATGCAGTTAGCGTGTCCGTGGTGTATTCTGATTAGTTTTGAGTTCAATTTGCTTTCCGTCCCCCGGACGGGGGGGGGGGGGGGGGGGGTCAATAAAGACCATGATATAAGAGGGACCAATATTAATCCAGGGGATACTATGCAGACTAAAGCCACCTCATTAGGTTCATTTCCAAACCCTGTGTGTGTGTGTGTGTGTGTGTGTGTGTGTGTGTGTGTGTCTGTGTCTGTGCATGTATAAGAGAGAGGGAGGGAGAGAGAGAGGGCGAGAGAGAGAGTGAGTGGGGAGGGAGGGAGGGAAAAGGGGGAGGGAGGGAGGGAGAAGGGGGGTGCCTCAGGCTTGACCCGCATCCGGGGGCTGCTGGGCTCGCAGATCGAGTCGCTGGAGGAGGTGCACGTGGCGGACGTGAGCCACAACCGGCTGGACCGCCTGAACGAGTTCATCATGGGGCTGCCCAGCCTGGTGGTGCTCAACGCGTCGTCCAACTTCATCGACCACGTGGTGGGGCAGATCCACAGCACCGGGCTGCGCGTGCTCAACCTGGCCTTCAACGCGCTGGACAGCGAGGACATGGACAGCCTGGAGAGCCTCACGCGGCTGACCAACCTGCAGCTGCTCTACCTCAGCGCCAACTCGATCAGCCGGCTGCCGGACTCGTTCAAGAGCATGCGCCTGCTGGACCTGTACCTGGGCGAGAACCAGTTTTCGGAGATGCCCAAGGCGGTGGTGGGCATGACCACGCTGCAGAAGCTCAGCCTCGCGTGCAACACGCTGGCCACGCTGCCCGCCAACGTCGTGAACCTGTCGGCGCTCCGCTTCCTGGACCTCAGCTTCAACCACATCGTGGACCTGCCGCCCGCCATCGGGCAGCTCAGCGCGCTGGAGCGCCTCAACCTGGGCTTCAACCCGCTGGGCCCCGTGATGCCCGCCACCATCTGCAAGCTCACCAGCCTCGTGGAGCTCAACATGGACTTTTGCGACCTGGTGCAGCTGCCGCCGGACATCGGCAAGCTGCAGGCGCTGGAGGCGCTGCAGATGGACGGCAACCCGCTGGAGTACCCCTCCTCCGCGCTCTACGCCAAGGACCCCCTCCTGCTGGTGCGCCCCCCCCCCCCCCCCCCCCCCCCTACTTGTACTCAACTATCCAAATCTGAAAGTTTCAACCCCTTACCATACAAACTCCAAAAGCACAAATAATTCCAGCACCGGTACCGGTGACAGTAAGAAGTCTCGATGCAATGCACTATGCAGTGCCCTAAAGCTGTATTCCCAGGTATACATACACGAGTATCTAGTATTATTACATGCGAAAGGCGTACTTTCTACGACTCGTCGTCCCCTGATCCACGATGACAGTCAGCAGTCAGCAGTCTTGCTATCCGCTCCCCACGCAACATCCATGCGCGGCTCCAGATCCTGATGCCGCATTCTTGGGCATATCGCCAGGGTAGTTGCGCATTATCGACGGGGCTCGGTCTCCGGTTCTGTGAATGGATGTCAGCCAGATTTTAAATTCCGTCGACCGTGAAAGTTTTTTCCTGGCATTCGCGCACTTCATAACGTGACACGACATGATTACCATTGCGGCACTTCCTGCGCATCGAACCCCGCGCGCCCCGGCTCCTGCGGTATCCCCCCGTCCAGCTGTTTTTTGCCACGACGCCAGCTCACGCAGCCGACCCGCGTCACACCCGTCCGAACGTGCGCAGGTGGGCTTTGCCGACGACGACGTGCTGCGGCTGGACCTCTCGGACTGCGACCTGCACGAGCTGCCCGGCTCCATCTCGAGGCTGACGAACCTCACGGCGCTGGACATCCGCAACAACCAGCTGCGCTCGCTGCCGGTCGAGCTGGGCTTGCTCACCGCCCTGGAGAGCATCGAGCTGGACGTGCGCACCGTCCCTGAGCAACCATCCCTGCTGCTTGAAATACTCTCGGAATGTGCGAGTGCGCTCATTTGGCAAATCCGATGACCGGCGAGCGGCACTCCAGGCAGCGATTGCATATCCCTCAACGAAATAGCACGACAAATACACAGAGTGGACTATCACCGAGGCGTGTGGCTTCCGATTCGCACGCGTGTGCAGGACGCGTAATGAGTACAGCCTGGGCGTGACTATTTAAGTCCTTACCTGCGCATGAATTACTAATACTAATACTGGTACTAATGCTAATCCTAATACCAATACTAATACCAATACTAATACTAATGCTAACACTAATACTGATACTGATACTGATACTGATACTGATACTGATACTGATACTGATACTGATACTGATACTGATACTGATACTGATACTGATACTATTGCTATTATTACTATTACTATTATTATTGCTATCACTGTTACTATTACTATTACTATTACTACTACCATTACTATTACTATCACTATTACTATTACTATCACTATCACTATCACTATCACTATCACTATTACTATTACTATTACTATTACTATCACTATTACTATTACTATTACTATCACTATCACTATCACTATCACTATCACTATCACTATCACTATCACTATCTATCACTATCACTATCACTATCACTATTACTATTACTATTACTATTACTATCACTATCACTATTACTATTACTATTACTATTACTATTACTATTACTATTACTATTACTATTACTATTACTATTACTATTACTATTGCGCTGTTTAGTCACTCTGGGAATGGTTGTTATATATCGGTTGCCCGCTTTTCTCTTTATTTACAGGAATGCCCGACACCCTAACCATGTTGACTTTGCGTGAAGGGGGGCCCGTCGACCAAGCATGAGGGCAGGCACTGACTCGCAGCCCCGCACCCCGCTTCGTTGTGTGCCCGCGCAGGGCAACCCGCTAACGGAAATGTACGAGCGGCTGCGCAAGGCGCCCTTCGGCGACATGGCGATCGCGCAGTTTCTCAACACGCGCACGCCGAGCATGGACCTCAGCAGCCGGGGCTTTAACGAGCTGCCGCAGCTGCTGATGCGGCACACGGCGCACCTGGTGGAGCTCAACTTGTCTAAGAACAACCTCAGCAATCTGCCCTACGTTTTCACAGAGCTCGCCGCCCTGCAGGCAAGCCCCGCTGTCGACACATTAAAACCTCACCAAGTTAACATCGCTCAACTGCTCACGACAAGCAATGCGCTGACGTATTTTCTACTCCCGGTTTGTCGCAGGTGCTGGTTTTGGACGACAACCAGCTGGTGCAGATCCCGCCCTGTCTGTGCGGGATGCCCGGCCTACGGGAGCTGTACCTCAATCGCAACATCATCGAGGAGATTCCTGAGGAGATCGGCGACATGGGCAGCCTCGTGCGCCTGGTGATCGACTCGAACAACCTGACGGCGATTTCCGACAGCCTGACGAAGCTGACGGCGCTCGAGGTGCTGGCGATGCCGAACAACGGCGTCGCCGCGCTGCCGGAGAATCTGGGCGCGCTCGCCCGCCTCTCCATCCTCGACGTGCAGTGCAACAACCTCTCCGCGCTGCCGCCGTCGATCGGCAAGTGCACGGCGCTGGAGGTGCTCGAAATGCGCATCAACAACATGAAGGACCTGCCCTCCGAGCTCGGCAACTGCCGGCAGCTCAAGGTGCTCAGCGCGTCGAACAACAACCTGTACCGCGTCCCCAAGGCGTGCGGGCAGCTGAAGGAGCTGCGCGTGCTCAAGCTGGGCGCCAACAACTTGTTCGAGCTTCCGTTCGAGATGACCAAGCTGCCACACATCGAGGAGGTGCAGCTGTACGGCAACGAGATGCCGCGCGTCCCCGTCAGCCTGACGGCCAAGGGCGCCGCGGCGGCCACGCAGCTGCTGGAGCTGCTGCGGGAGTACTTCCCCAACACGGACGAGGAGACCAAGAGCGCGGCGCAGGTGGCGCAGGTGCTCCCTCTACCCCCATCCATCACAATTGCCTGCCAACAGAGAATAAGCATGATCGACACTGCCTGGTTTCGGAGCATTTTGCGAGACTTTACGATAAAGCCACTGCTCCTATGCATTATCGGCCCTCGGCACGAGGCGCTCCAAAACCACGCCGGATGCCATCACGGCCAGGACAACACCCACCTTTCCTCTCGGAGTGTGATGTCGGGAAGTGTGGGACTGTTTTTGATCTGTGATATAAGATCGTGGAAATCTCGTCTAAATTTGCACCAATATTGATAAGGACACAGTGCTTTCTTGGTTTCCTTCGGCTGCATCGGCACGCGCATACCGCGCTAGCACTCGATGATTATGACAGCAAGACCCGAGAGCACGTTACCCCGCTCCGCTGCAGCAAGTGCCGGCCTTTGCTCCATATCAGTTCATGGCATGCGCGTGCCCCAGCTGGCCGCTCACTAAACGCGGTTCTGCACCCCGGCCATCCACCGAACAGGCCTCCATGGCGGAGCTGCTGTCAAAGACCAAGAGCATGAAACTGAACCACCTGCTGAACCCAACCTAGCGGGCTGGCAGGCAGAGGATAGTGAGAACGCGGCATGAACCATGTGATGCCCCCATTGCCCCGCCCCGTGCCCCCGCCCCCTTGACTTCTCGGATGTTCCAGGTTTGGCATCCAGAACTTGGCTGCCCAATAACTATAAACTTTATCGTTGTAACTACGCGTGCGCTGACTCCCCAGCAGCATCTGTTAACTGTTGCAACTACATTCATGCAAAGGGAAGGGATTGCTGGCCGGAGCAGTCTGGATGACGGGAAGCCGTAATGGGTTTGGTGTAGTCTTGCTTATACTCAGCGTCGATCGGCGCCGGTGCATTGCTATGTCTGCTGTGTCACAGCGGTCCATAATAATGGATTGCGCTTATTACTGGTGGTTGAATGATCGATGATTGATTGATTTTATGGATCGCCGCCAGCAGTGTGTTGCTTGGTGCGCCTGCAAATCAAGTTTGACAATGATATTGCACAACAGTACATCGCACTTGCTTAATAATGTCGTATAACACACAATCTGCATACAATACATGTACTAGTCTGCTGAACGCGCAGATCTGCGCCATGCCTACGACGGACCCATAAGTTCCTGCTGCCGTGGTATTTTTCAGAGCCATTTGAACAATCCGTGAGACGCTACATGAATATCCGCGCGGATGTGTAGGGTTGCTCGATGAGGCAATACATGTTACTGCAGTCGCGGTGATACCCATGCCGCACATCCTGCACTGGCGCCCGCTTGCATGGCCCCACCGCGCCCAGCAACAGACCCTTTGCTGACATGTTTCCTCATCCATCCCTGGGCATCCCACCATGGCACACGTGTGGGGCGCCAACCCCTGTGACGTGGGGCTGCTTGAAACACCCAATGTGGCGCGACACCCCTCGCCACCTCATGTAGCACAGGTGTTTGGGTCATGCCGTCATGGGGCTTGATCAAACCATGGAATGATAACAGGCTGAACATGATTGTGCACAATTCTAGCTAGGGGTTCAGGTCAAAAACCCTGCATTCAGCTGTCCATTTATTCCTTAACTCAGACTCGGCGCAGACTCAGACTCAGACTCAAACTCAGACTCAGACTCAGACTCAGACTTGCGCAGACTCAGACTCAGACTCAGACTCAGACAGTGGAATGCTGGGACTTTTGTGGAAAAGTGTATAGTGAGAGCAAGCGCAACAACGTCGAGCCACGCGCTGTAGTTGGAGTATTGCAGACTGTTACTGGCTCAGCAGACAGCTGAAAGGCGCGGGCTTTAATAGCACCCGCGCAGACCACATCCGCATTTCACGACTTTCAGCATCCCACCCTACGCCAATGAGGTTGAAGTGGATTACCCTCCCCCCCTCCCCCAATACACATATGCTCGCGTAACTCTCTCAAAGCGGACTTCCAATTTCATAGAGCAACAGTCCAGTCTTCTGCACTCCGCAGCCCCCAAATAGCATACATGTTCTTACCGGCGGTGCAGTTATACCGGCGGTGCAGTTCTTAGCATCTTTCCCGGCGGTTCATTTTTTTGTGGATGCTGAGCATCATATTGGCGAATTACAAGCGGAGTGGGTTTTGGAATCGATGCTCACATCTCATAATGTAGTGCGCGGATAGCATGCGCAGACTTGTGTGGGCTCAATGATGCAGGAAACATCGAGTGTTTATCAGGGAGGGCAGTGCCAAGAGACTGCCGGCGGCTAGCTGAGGCACCCGTTTGACATACGCGCCACGAAACTGATTCACGACAGCCATCCCAGCAGCCTTGATGCCCCTTCACAGGGCCCACGTCGTGCGTGCTCCCTGCATGGGTGGACGCAGAGACACTGCTGGCACCTAGTCATCTACCAGTATTTGGCCAGTCGTGTCATTGACTAGAACACATGCCTCGAAAAATCAGTTGGAAAAACTGTAGACGGTCACAGCCGAGGTTGCGCGGATGTTTGCGTGCGCATCAATGGCTGACCGCTCATAGGTGAAGCCGTCCTTTGCAGGCACGAGGTCTTCCATGTGCTCACACATGATTTTGGCCCCGGGGCGCTGCCGCCACCAATGCCAGTGTTGTTGGGTAGCTGCCGGTGCTGTTGGAGGGCGGCCCGGCGCTGGCACTGATGTTGTTGGCCTCGAGGGCCCTGCCACGGCGATTGCTGGCGGTGCTGGAAGGCTGCCGGGCGCCAGCGGTGGTGATGATGTTGGCCTGGGGGGCGCCGCTGTCGCCGTTGTTCGTGGTGTTCTAGATCTCCTGGGCGCCGGCGTTGATGTTGTTGCTCTAGGAGGCGCTGCCACCGCTGATGACGGTGGTGTTAGAAAGCTGCCGGGCGACGGCACTGATGATGCTGGCCTCAGGCCGGGGGTGTTGGAGGCCTGTTGGGCGCCAGCGGTGATGGTGGGCATCAGGGGCGCTGCCGCCGCGAAGGCTGGTGGTGCTGGAGGCATGCAGGCCGCCAGCATTGACGACATTGGCCTCCGGAGCTCTGGCGCCGCTGATAACTGTGGTGTTCAAGGCCTCCTGGGCGCCAGCGCTGATGCTGTTATTGATAAGGGGGGGCGCTGCCGCCGCCGATGCTGGCGATGTTGGAAGCCTGCCGGGCGCTAGCGTTGACGATGCTGGCCGCTGGGGCGCTCCTCCAATTGTAGGTTGTAGGAGCGGAGAGCGGCGCAGCGCCATCGCAGCTCGGTGGTCTTGAAGGGCTGCTGTTCGCCAGGGTTGATGCTGATGGCCTCGGGGGCGCTGCCGCCGTCGATGGCGGTGATATTCGAGGCTTGCCCGGCGCTGGCGCTGTTCATGTTGTTATCAGGGGCGCTGACGCCGCCGGTGCCGGTGTTGCTGGATGCCGGTGGTGCCGGGGACCTGCTGGACGCCAGTCATGACGATGTTGTTCTCAGGGGCGCTGACGCCGCCGGTGCCGGTGGTGTTGGAGGCCTGCCAGGGCGCCAGCGGCGATCTCGGGCGCGGTCGCCGCAGGTGCTGCAGGTGCCGCAGCAGTCGGAGGCCTTCCGGGCCCCTGCGGTGATCCTGTTGATCTGGCGGGCGCGGTTGTCGCTGTTGCGTGTGGTGGTGGCGAGCTTCCAAAAGCTGGCATTAATGGTGATGGTCTCGGGTCCACTCTCGCTGTCGATGGCGGTCGTGTTGGAGGCCTGCTGGGTGACAGCACTGATGCGGGTGACCTGGGGAGCCGCTGCCGCCACCGAGGCCGTTGGTGTCGGAGGCCTGCATGGCGCCAGCGGTGATTCTGTCTACTTTTCAGGGCTGCCACACACAAGTGTTTATGATATGGGGCCCGGGGCGCGCTGCTGCCGCCGGTGGTGCTGGAGGGCTGCCGGGGAGCGCATATCTTAATTTGCAACATCATGTGCTGGTACGTTAGTACGATGGTGTGTGTGTGTGTGGGCGGGGTGCTCACACTATGGACACCCAAAGGCTGATGTTTCAGGCGGTAGTAGCTAGTCGCCCGCTGGAATCAGCGGCTGCTGCTGTATTGATAGGACACCGTACAGCCGGTTTCATTGACATTTGAGGTTTTTGTTGGGATTTCATCAGCACAAGCAAATTATGATGATTTGGGGTGATACTTACCGTGCAAAGACAAACGGCCTGCGGATAAATATCGTATGCGACCCCCCCCCCCCCCCCCCCCTCTCTGCGCAAAGAGGAAAAAATATTACAACAGATAAATAATCCATAATATGTCACAAATACAGCACGAAATCTACGACGTGAAGGTACAAAAACAATTCATTGTTTTTGGGCCCCGCGAGCCGTATCAAATTCTACGGTATATTACGATCAAACTCCGCCAACCGTAGGCGGCTATGACAGGACATTATATCGTTGTCGTAGCAGCAAGTGCATAGCGTCTGCCATATCCGCGGGCGCACGACGACCGAGACAGCCCTAGACCTGAGAAGATAGGGTTTTTTCTAGGGTTTTAGATCATGGTTCCCGCCCCAAGTAAGGCAACCGGAAAAGGATAGGGTTTCATACCCTATTCTCAGCCCCAGGCAGGGCACGAGGAGACCAGCAGCCAAGCCCTTCCTGAAGTTTTGTGGCAAAGTGTAGGCCTTATTGATGAAGTGTATAGTCTTACAGCTGCGCTGTTTCCCCTTATTTATTTTGCGGCTGTAGGTCGACGTTGGTGTGGCGGCGAATAACAAGTGGCCAAAAGCAGACACGGAGCTGGCCGGCGGCCGGGGTGGAGCCCCAACACCGCCGGGTGATCTCCGCCACCAGCCGCCCCTCGGTCTCGACTCAGCTGGCGGCATCGACCGGGTATTTGGGTGGCCAGCCTTCCCCGGCGTCGTTCAGGATTAGCGACACGGTGGGCGACTCGGGGTACTCTCTCCGCGCGCCGGTTCCCGTCAGATGCGGCTTGCGAGCGAGAAGGCAAATGAGGTAGTGCGGCGGGGGCCACGGAGCTGTCGCGCCTGGAAAATTCGGGCAAGCGGGGGTTCGGACTAGCTTTATTTCGCGGGATCGGGCCACGTTGGCCCACAATATGACCGACGCGACCGGCGCTTGGGGGGGGGGGGGGGGGGGGGTCTGCATTTCGGTGTCAATGGCGGCTGGGGCGCTCGCGGTGTCGGTGGGTTGCGGCGGCTCGTTGCCGCCGGCTGGATGGGTGGGCTGTGGGTGGGCCATGCTGGCGGCGAGTAATTGTCCGTAGGGACCGCTTTTCGCCGACTCGCCTTCACTGACACGTGTCGCGACACTGGGTATCAATCCTCTTCGTCACACGTTAGAAACGGCGGCGGCGGAAAAGTATGAATAAGTTTTCCGAGTAGCATATCAATATTGATATATCAGCCAGCGCCCATCAGGCTGGCTAATGGCTACATGATACGACACCGAAAATAAGTCCGAATTAAGGGCTGGTGATGACTCTGCCCATATTCAGCCACCGTCCACGCGTTAAACTACAGTTATACATCATACCATACCATGACAAGTCAAGCGCACATGCGCACTACACTGCCGGATACATTGTCATAGCGCTACCGGCATACTACGACTGCGCGCGCTCATTGTCCTCGCCATCCGAAACCGTTGCTGTGCCCCGAAACAACGCCCGCGCTCCGCCGCCACTTTCGCTCCAAAACCATGCTCCGAAACCTCACGCAACCGGCATCAGCTACCCGTATTGTCGCGGTGGTCGCAACCCGCAGCAGTCCTGTCGCACCGGCAGTCTCACACACCCGGACGAGGCGGCAGCGCCTGCTTCATACAATAAAACCAAGCGCCACGCCGCCGCTCGAATCTGCTTGTGCTCGCCTCGTATCCGTCGACGTTTTAGCCTGCTGAACAGTGGTTATGATTTTACTGACGACGCTCATCGGCAGTCACCTGCCGCGCGGTGCACCACTTCCGTCCAGAACCCCCAACCCGACGACACGCGGAAATCGGGCCGAGAGCGCGGGGTGGATCTATCGCACCCCTGCGGCCCGCGACTCACCAACGGTACCGCCCGTTCCCCACCATTACTCCCCGCCGCCTGCCAAACCACGCTGCTATGCTCTTCACCGACCCCAACTAGTGCCCGAGGTCAGTTCTAGAGCAAAACCTTTTTTGCTTTTCGCGACGAGCGTCGCTACGCCTTGCATAGTGCATCATCCCTTGACAGCTGGGATGAGAGTTACCCCGTACATGTAAATACTCGGGTTGAGGTAAACCAGTAATTACTCGAGTAATTACATGCCCCCGCCCCCCCCCCCCCCCCCCCCCCCCCGGCCCTTTCCCAGCAAGCCATGCCGCCCGCTATACAGCAGGACCGTATCACTCCATCATCAGCGCCTTGCTGTGAGATCGTGTGGTTGCTATCGGCAACGCCTTATCAGCACGTTTCAGCGCACTGATTGCTTCAGCAGCGCCATGTGGCGGGGGCATGCCGCGCGATGCCGGCCAGGTAAACAGCAATGCGCCGCGCGCCCCGCGCGCCAAACATGCCAGCGGCGGAGCCATGGCCATTTACTCCTAGAGTCAAAACTTGGAGGGACGTAAACCAGTAATTACTTGAGTAATTACACAACCATGGGGGGGGGGGGGGGGGGGTAACTTTCATCCCAGCTTGACAGCGCGCGGTCTGGCCTCACCTAATGTGCGCTTGCATCATGCCGGCACGCCAATGCAGTAACACACTGTCACTGTCACACCCCCTATCCGCTAACTGCCTGACCTCTCCCGGTGCACCTCCGCGCTCTCGGCCCGATTTCCGGCGCTGGATGCCGGGCGTGGCTAGTACGGACGGAATCCGCTGGCGATTGTGAAGCGGGAGCTTCAAAATGATACACACAGTGTCGTCACTGTGCCGACGATACTCATCATCGCACAGTAGTCAGCGCAGTTCTCGTATGTATTGATGGCTGCTATGGATAGGTGCAGTGGACGAAGAGTCTTTCACGGCCCAAGACCGAGCATATGCACAAATACTAGGCATTACGGATTACGTGCAGCAATATGTGACACCACACTTCCCTTGCCGCCACGTCGCGGAGCGCCACGACTCATATGTGCAAAAAAACGAATGCGCTTTATTCGGGTGCTTTATTCGACGCGCGCCGTTTCGAGCCAGGGCTACACCAACCCACCAACATGCAGCAGTGGTAGAGCCACCGGCGCGGTACGGTTCTGATGTATATATATATATATATGTTGTTTATATGTTGTTCATATATATGGTACCGTTATGATATATGTATATGTCACGTATATGTTTTTTCATCAGCGATGATGGTTGCTGCTAAATCATCGCACGCTGCTGTTCATTCCCTTGCAACGATACCTTGTGGAATTGTCGACGTTAACGGGTTCACGGTCAATAATCTGTGGAGCTGTATCCGCGTTGGTTCTGCTGTATCAGTCCACGAAACCCGATATTACATGATTCTAGGGCCTGGCTCGATACGTGCGCGATGTAGCACATACATGCGAAGAATTGCTGAAAGCAGTGGAGCAAGCAAAAGGCGGGCTTTAAGGCTTGTTGTAGAGTATCGTCAAGTACATTTAGTATAGCAGAAAATATCAATTCCATGACAAAATACCTGTACACACTCCACAAAAATTCACCCCTACCAAACCTCGGTGACTTGTCTGCAATAAAAAAGTTCTATCATTTGAGGTTTACGAAGAGTTTATCAAACCTTTCTTTTGACAAGTCAGTGGCAATCTTGACCACGGCCAATGCGCTATCTTCTCAAAGGATTCCATCCTGTCACACACGAGCGCAATGCATCTTACAACGTGTTGTCCCAAGACGACTTGTCTTTCGATTAGTCATGAGGAGCAATGTCCAAAATGTGTTTGACATGCTTGCTCAGCCTCTGCCTCATCGGCGGCGGTTATTTCAACCGCGCGTTCCCTACGACGCTGCATCCCTCGTCACCTTTGCGGCGCCCCCATCGCCCTCGTCCTTGTCTGCCCGCTGTCTTTTCTGGGGTGCGCCCGCAGGTCGGAAGAAGCTGAGCATGGTGCGGGTGGGCGCCTTGGGCGGACGCGGAGGCGCGTCGCCGTTGATGGCGTGAACCTGCGCGCGAAACGCCGCTGCGTTCTTCGGCATCGCGCAGCCCGCGGGTCCGCCCCCCGCGCGTGACGTGGGGCCGCTCTCGTTGAGAAAGGCGACGTAGACGTCTCTCCCCGCCGCGCGCCAGGCCGCCACAGTGGACGCATAGGGCGCCAGCTCCTCGGCGGTGTAGTCGTACGAGTGCTCGTCGTTGTCGCCGTGTAGCCGGACGTATTCCCACATTGACCGGGGCTCGCCGGGTTCATCGCGCAGCGGGGCCAGTCCCGTGACCGCACGCTCCGGCGGCCCAGCGGACTGCGATTCGCTGGGCCGTGTCGTCGCGCGCCCCAGCGAGTTGGGGTGCTGCACCATCGCCCAGTCGCGGGTGCGCATGAAGTCGGCAACCTTGGGGCAGGAGATCCAGGAGGGGTGGCGAAACTCGAGCGCCACGCGACGCACGCCGCTGTCGCGGACAACGCCATCGAGCGCTTCCAGGTCGCCGATGTCCGCGGTCAGGCTGCGTGGAAACTTGCCGGAACGAAACATGGGAAGAGCAGGAGTCGCAGGGGAGGCGAAATGGGCGGCGGGGGCACATCGTGTTGTCAGACGCAGCACATCGGCGGCGATGACTCGTATAGTTGCAATGACCTTTGGCAGACTGTGTCAAGTTTCGAAGCGGAGCCCTCTGTGAGGGAGATCATCTTTGGAGCCGGCGACTGTGCAGGCTGTGTCACATCTCATGTAGCGACAGGAGGAGCAAAGCATGCTGCTTCGCTGCTAATGGTGCGGACGGGGTTTGCCGCGCAGAGGGGCCCTGGATAGTAATTGCGATTACGGCATTATCAACACTGTCAGCGACATACTGGCATGTCGTCAGCTACCTCTTGACGGGCCACAGTGCGTATTCACAACGACGCAATGCGCAAATCCAGGAACTGGACGTTGTCGAAATCAGTCGCCAATCACGTGAACCCAAACATGAAACATCAGTACACCACCGAAGAAACGACGCACTGCTGACACGATGTTGCAAAGCAATTGATTTTTGGGCTCACAAAGGCACGTGAATGGCACTTTTCGAAGAGGGGCATACCAGGATGGGATTGGACAAAGCATCAACCGGGCGGCTACGGATACATCACCCGATGCCCCTCCTCTAGCTGCGGAGATGTGGAGACGGTGGCGATCACGGTGCTGAGGAGGGGGTGCGGTGGGGCCGCGCGGCGGGTTGGCAGTGTCACCTGCAGCAGGAGCGGTCCCAGCGCATCCCCCAGCGAGGCGGCCACCTCCAGGAAGCGGCGCAGCGCCGCCAGCGCCGCCGGCTCCGCGAGGCGCCCTTCGTGCGTGATGGTCCGCGGCGCCTTCAAGCCCATCTCGAAGCCGGGCGCACAGCGCGCTGCCCACCGCGTTACGGAGTTTGCCACGGCGTGGGGGTCGGGGCACCCGTAGAAGGTAGAGTTAACCTGGGGATAGGAAGGTCCATGCGAGAACGCGAGAGGGATTTGGGGGGGGGGGGGGGAGTTGAGCTCCCACATGAACTGACTGACGCATGGGGACTACACCTGGCGTATCCATAATAGCGACCTAAAGACAAGTACAACTCAAGCGCATGATACTTGAAGATATGATATAAATCAAACAATTTGGTGGTGAAGTGGGGCAGCCCAATTCATATATGGAACTAGGTATTGTAATTGTTAAGACACAGCAAGTTTAAAAAAAAAAGTCCTAATTGAAAAACAATGTGCTGGCGGTACGATAGCGGCTGCCTGATAGCGACTATGCATAGACTATAGCCTCTATCATCTTAGTTAAAAGCGCCACTTGAGGTGCTTGAATTATAGACCACTACATAAACTAGCTATAAGCGTACGAGAACTGCCGTGCTATTGTCCCGTACATAGTCGTTGGCCCGGGACGGTGGGCTTCTCCATAGCGATCAAGTCCGTCTACTGCTTGACAAAATTGTGTCAAATTGTGTGTAGGGTATGGTTGCTAGTTGTGTCGCTGCACGGGTAGATAGGGTTAGTCATGGGAGTCACCTCGACAAAGTCGAACCGCCCTTGGTAGGCGTCCAGCATGGAGGGCCCGTCGCGCGGCGTGCCCGCCGGCAGCGCATCGCCCACCCACGCCTTATTGCTGAAGCCCGCGCATCCCACGCGCAGCCTGCCCAGCGCCGGCTTGCTCTGCGGCATTTTCGTCCAGCCGCACGGTGCCACCAGACTGCTAGGGGCGGCAGCAGGGTGTATGTGGGTGCCCGGCGCTCCGGCTCCAGGTGGTCTGCGACGGCGCCTTAGCTGTCCGCCTGAGCAGCGATCTGGTCGATAGGGCGCTGGTCTTTATTGAAATGCCGCCGTGATATCTACAGCGACATTTAGTCGAGACGACCTCGAAATAAAACGATCCATAGGGACATATAACTTTTTGGTTACAGGGACATCGGGTGCCGCTTCTGAACGCGCAGCAGGTTCGCGCGCGACCATGCTGCTGATGAGTCATTCGCTGTCAAGCCCTGTAAAGATCTAATCCTTACCGGTAGTCGCTAGCAAATTTTTCTATCTTCTAACCAGCGCATTATAACTTCGGCCATCAGCGGCTCATCCAGCATTCCAGCCATAATGGCATACCTGTGATAATAACGATTACCCGGTATGCATTATGGTCCAGCCACGATCCCCAGCAATAACCGCGTCTGCTGACTACCCGTACCAGTACCAGTGCTACTGGCAGCTTTATTGAAGTTGCCCGTAACGTTGTACTACGCCGTAGTCTCTTGTTGCTTACGCTTTTGTAATCCAAACCAGTGCTACTTTTAGCATCAGTACCTGTAGGTGGATTTGTTTCTGCCCTTTTTGTAATTCACACCAGTTCTACGGGTTCCCGTACAGGTGTAGGATGATCGATGCGGTACACTACCAGCAGGAGCCGATCGACGACGAAACGACCACCGGCGATGCGTGCGAGAGCATGTTGCCTATCACCCCCCGCCCCCCCCCCCCGCCCCCCCCCCCCCCCCCGCCACACACACACCCAACCCACACACACATACACCTCCTGAGGCAGTGCTAGTTACTCCCCGTCGCGGGCCACGTGACAATGCTTCGCTCCGCGCTATCTCGTTCGGCTCGCCGCGCGGCGGAGCTGTGCCGTGGTACGAGACCCCTCCCCCCTCTTCAACTTGCGCTATCGCCGCGCTCACTCTTTGGGCCGCCTGACCACTGCCTGACCCGGACAACGGTCGGAGCAGGGGGGAGGGGAAGGGGACGGCCGTGTGCTTAGGATCCATCCTCTGGCGATCCGTGCTGCTGCCTGTAAGCGATCCTGCCTTCCTCTCGGCGCGCGCCCTGCTGTTCTGCCACGCGCTTCATCGGGTGCCCAAGCTCCCGGTTTCAGTCCTCGCCTCCTCGAGTACCAGCAACTGATCCGGCCGACAAACCGTCCGCTCTCAGGTGGTTTCGCGATGGCGGCCACCGCGGGCCGCCCCGCCCTGGCGCGCGCCGTCCAGCACGGCAGCAGCAGCTCCGCCGCCGCTGCGACGGCATTTGCCGCCACTGCTGCCGCCGTGTCGTTCGGTGCGCGCCCCCGCCCCTGCTCGCCCGCCACTGCCGATTAAGGCGACCATGGCGGCCCCCTAGGTCAATAGCGCGCCCCTTCTTCCCCGCTACGTCCCCGTCTGTCGGGGCTAATGACACCCCACTGCCCCCTTCCCGTCCGACCTGCCCGCAGCGGCCGGCGGCGTACTTGCCGACTCTGACGAGCGCAGCTTCATCATGGTCAAGCCGGACGGTGTGCAGCGCGGCATGGTGAGCAGCCGCCACCCAACGCCAAGGAGTCATGCCGCACTTGGACCAACATGAAGGGAAGGAGGGCCGGGGTTTGGGGGGGGGGGGGGGGGGGGGGGTCGAGGTGTGCTTGATGGTCGGTTGACTGAGAGCGATGGGGGCTCGCTGGGGGCCAGGTGGCGGAGATCATCAAGCGCTTTGAAGCCAAGGGCTACAAGCTGGTCGGAATCAAGGTACGGCTTTGGCACCTCGGCAGGCATCATCTCACGGCACGAACGACCCGTATGACCACCCAACCCTGACATGCGCGCAGGTGATCGTGCCCAGCAAGGACCTCGCGGGCCGCCACTACGAGGAGCACAAGGAGAGGCCCTTCTTCCCAAAGCTGGTTAACTTCCTGTCCTCCGGCGCCGTGGTCGCCATGGTGCGACCCCCCCCCCTTTGCAACAACCCCATGTTTCCCGCGAAGGTCGAGTCGCCATCGCGTGGGGCTCACCCCGACTGTGGCCTCCGCCTAGGTGTGGGAGGGCACCGGCGTCGTGAAGTACGGTCGGACCATGATTGGCGCCACCAACCCGCTCGCGTCGGACCCCGGCACCATCCGCGGCGACTTTGGCATCGACGTCGGCCGCAACATCATCCACGGCTCCGATAGCGTGGAGGTGACCCGCCGCCTCGCCCACGCCCACATGCTCTGGCCGTGCCCAAGATGCGTGCGACTTCGCTTGAGATGGTCGTGTTGAGTTGGAGGCAGTCGTCACATTGGGTTGAGTCTTTCGATGGAGTCGGAGATGATAAGAATGTACGCATCCGGATGTCTCACGGTGCACGCAATGCAACTTGTAGACCCGCTGCCGGCGAGTTCCACACCCCTGACAGCCTCGCCCCTTGCCGCCCTCCTTGGCCCCATCCAGTCCGCCCAACGCGAGATGGCGCTGTGGTTCCTACCGCACGAGCTCGCCGACTACGAGTTCGCCAACAAGGCCTGGATCTACGAGTAGGGCACCCCCTCATCCCTGCCCACTCCCTAGGACCAAAGCGGCACACCGGTGGCCGCGGCAACGTGTGCGGCCGGAGGGGCGCCTCTAACCATGGCTTTTACACGCGGCTGCGGTGACCGGCCGAGCCTTCCCTCCTGGCCACGTGGTTGCGTGTTCTGCATGCTGCGGGCGATGCAGCACCTCATGATGGGGGCGGCGATGTGGAGGGGCCTTTGTACACGCCCTGTTGGGGAGCGGGAAAGGGGGGGGGGGTGTCAGCAGGGAGCACGAGCCGACCCAACCGGGTGCCAATAAGTGAGCGGACAGTCGACCAGAGTATCCAATGTGACCGTCCCTTTGCGCCATCAATGACGGCCGCCAAAATCACCCGGGGCCAACCACCTGCATGCCGCGGCGACTGGCATTTTACAACGTCCAGATTATCAATTACCATAGCGGCGGGGCAGATGGACGCGCAGGCGCGCAGGGCTGCGACTGTTATTCGAAGAGAGTTCACGCGGCGATGCGCCCATCACGCCGTGCTCAAAGTTGCGCAGGCCTCCGCAACCCCCGTGTGAACGCACGCAACACCGCCCCATGCACCCCACCCCACACCCCAGTGTCTGTGTTGCACCATATTGTGTCAGTACTCCTGTGATTTGGTTACTCTTCCCCGCCCCTGCTTATTCATAACATTACGCGGCATCATCATCGTCACAGCGATCATTCAATGGCCTCACGCTCAAGCCCCCCTCCCCCCCCCCCCCCCCCCCCCCCCCGCCGCTCTTTTGGCCACACGGGGGCATGGCAGCATAGGGACAGGGCCGCCACCGGCGTTTGTGTAGGTGAGGGTACAGGGAGTGCCTGAAGTGGCACGCGCTCTGCCTGCCAGTGAATCTACAGATTAATATGAAGGGGGAGGGTGCAGGGCAAAAGGGAGGGGGGGGGGGGGGGGGGCGTGCACCTGCGAGGGCGGCCCGCTCCGGATCCAGGATTCGGGGTCGTTGACGCACAGGTAGCGGATGGCGATGCGCCGCACGGGCCGCCGCGAGTAGGTGTAGCTCAGGTGCAGCGCGCCCTTGCCTGCTGGGCCGGGGCGGCGTCAGAGCCATGTCAGCAAGCAGGGCCAGACATGCTCGACCGTTATACCCCCCTCCCCCGGAAGTGGCCCCAAAGGGGCAGGGGCAGCATGGGGATAGAGGTGAGGTTGGTGGTGGTAAATAGCCAGGGAGGGGGGACCTGCGCTGTCCGCTACGCCGGGGGATTCACATCGCCCTGGCGACCACACCATTGCAGGGTACGAGTACTCGCACCCGCGCTGGCAGCCGCCCTTGTGGAACCAGGCCTGGCAGGAACGGCGGCAGGGTGGGGGTGGGGGAAGGGGGGGGGGGGGGTGGGGGGGGGTGAGTGCCGAGGGAAAGGCGCCAAAGCCGCCATGTCATACCATCACTGCCCTGAGCATCTGCACCGGTGTCAATTGCACCCACTACCATGCGGTGATGTAGCACTGCCATCGCGAGGTCAAGTGCGCCCCCCCGGCCCGGCCCGGCCGCACCTGCAGGTCGCGCACCACCGGCCAGCTCTTGCCGCCGTCCGTGCTGAGCGCGATGCTGATGGGGTGCTTCCGGGCCCAGGAGTTGGAGTTGGTGAACACCAGCGCCAGCGCGCCGGAGGGCAGCAGCGCGGCCTGCGCAGCCAGCCAAATCTCGCTCAGCAATTAGGCGCAATGTGCACATAGGTTTTCCGTGCCGCCGTCGTCAAGTGCTGGCTCTGGGTTCGCTAAAAAACCATAACAAAAGAACCAAAACCGGCCCGGAAAGAGAAAGATTAAAAGCTAATTAGGGCACCTCATAAACAGTTAGGGTACTGCCATACCCTAAAATAGCCATTTGTGGGATATACAACCCCGGCAAAGGGGAGGGACGCGGGGCGAATTGGGGATCCGGCGCACCATCACAGCCTTGTTGTTGTTGGGCAGGCCCGTCGGCTTGGGCGATTTCCATGTCCGGCCGTCGTCCTCGGACGAGGAGTAGTAAACCCCGCGCGAGTTGCGGTCCCGCAGGAAGGCCAGGATGTGCCCCCCCGGCATGCGCACCACCGCTGGCTGCACCAGCCCCTGCCCCGCGTTGGAGATGCGCGCCATCTTCGCCTGCACCAAACACGCTGCTGCGAGAATCAGCGCCTATCGGAGCCAGGTGGCCAGGGATGGTTTGAAGGAGAGCCGGGGGGGGGGGGGGGGGGGAGGGGCTCGCCTGCGGCCAGGAGCTGCCGGGCTGGGAGGACCACTTCATGACAGAGAACTGGTCTCGCACTGCGCCCATGCCGCTCGGGGTGTAGTACACCGGAAGCAGCATCTCGCTGGGCGTAAGCAGCGCGGGGATGGGTGGATTGCGCACCTGCACGCCATGCGATGGTCACGGTGAGAAGGGAGAGGGGGGGGGGGATTCCGCGCCCTTCTGCGCCATCAGTTGCCATCCGCCGCCAAGCTGCCCCCTGCCGCGATTTGATCGCCTTTGCGTACTTGAAGGCGTACGGCTGTCTGTATGAAAACACGTCCCGTGCACCTTTCGCGGGTGCGACTCCGTGCCCCCGGGCGCACCGGATCCAGTGCATGTTGCATTGGGTTAAGAAACCACATGTTACAACTTTATGACACTTCATCATGTTATTTCCTATTTGACCCAAACAATACGGATCTACGTGTGTTTAGCTACAACGCGCGTGTATCGTGCTGACAAATGCAGTGTGTGTTTGTGTGTAAACATATATGTAGAGAGAGAGAGAGAGAGAGAGAGAGAGACCTTACATGGGCTGTCGGTGGTTGGAGGACATCACCGCTTCCCAGTTGTGTAGCAGGGACATCAGCTAAATCCATTATGACATGTATATGCATGTGTAGTCGCTTATGCACTTTCGCATGTGTGCATCCATGTGCACGCGCGCGTGTATATATGTGTGTGTGTTTGTGTATGCGCACATATATCGGTCGAATATAAATATAAAGGGTAATAGTATATATATACATGTGTCAATAGCTGTTTCTTTGAAGTAGCAGAGGGGTGAGGCCGGGGGGGGGGGGGGGGGGGGGCTCCTGCTCCCACCATGGCGCCCGCCTCTTTAAACAGTGTGCGGGGTGGCGTCCAGCTGTAGCCACCGTCCGGTGAGCGCAGCACCCGGATCTGCACCACACACGCGGGGCCGCCCCCGCTCAGCGCCGCCCTCACCCGCCGCTCCTCTGGGCGGTGTCAGCCATCATACGTTCCCCTAGAGAGGGTGGAGCGGCCGTACACACACACACATATATATATATATATATATATATATATATATATATATATATATATATTGGGGGGGGGGGGGGGGGAGGTGCGCGGTGACACTCACCTCTGCGGTGCCCTGCCCACGACCCGCCAGCTGGCTGGTGTGGATGAGAACCATCGTGCTGTTGGCCACAAACAGCACCGGGTTCTGCGCGCTGCGCCCGCTCTGCCGCCGCGACAGCCCGGCCGGTGAGGGTGAGCCCGGCAAAGTAGCCACCAAGCCTCCCCCCCCACCCCCCCCCCCAGCGCCCACCCTCCTCTGTACTCCTACTACCCTCCCCGTTGTTGCGCCGCACCTGCATGGAGACGACCCGCAGGTCCGCCCACTCCCGCGCCCCCGGCTTGAGGCTGGCCATCACGATCGCTACCTGCGACTCGCCCTCCTCCCCCCAGAACCACGCGCACGCCAGCTCTCCGGACTGCAGGCGCGGGCAAAACGCCCAGGAGGGGGCGCGGGGGGGGGGGGGGGGGGGGGGTCATATTGCTTCGGGATTAAAACCTGAACAACCTGTGAATTGCGATTTTCAGAAATGCGAAGTTACATTTCTGCGGGAAAATTCGCTGTTTTTGGATGTCCTGAAGAAATGTAACTTCGCTGGTTTGGGGCCGAATACACTGGTCCATACAGTTTTGCAGTGCGCCATGACCGCTCTCAATTTGTGGGCGGCTTTCAAATGGAGCGATATACCGCAATCCGCTGCGACTACACGAGTGCGCTTCCGATCCATGAAACCGGGGATCACGGATAACGAGGGAGGGACAGGGAGAGGGGGGGCGGGGAGAGCAGGAGGGAGAAAGGTTGCTTGAAGGTGCAGGTGCTCAGCAGGCATCACTGCATGCCCCAAATGCGAAGACAGCTGAGCCCCGCCGGATGGACTCGTGGCTCTTTAATCACACCCAACGCACCAACCACCGGGGGGATGGTTCACGCATGCGGCGGAAATGGCTGGAAGAGAGGGGGGGGGGGGGGGGGGGGGGCGCACCGGCAGCAGGAGCAGCGTGCTTGCGTGGTTGGCCTTTGCGCGGGCTGCCTTGGGCTTAAGCAGTGCGTGCACCACGCCATCTGGCAGCAGGCGCAGCTTGCCGTCTAGAGGCGTCACGTTGGTGGGGTCCAGCGATGCCTGCAGTAGCGATGGTGGTGTGTGTGTGGTGGGGGGGGGGGGGGGGGGGCAGAAGGATTGAAATATAGAGTGAGGGCGAGATAGCCCTCCCCCCTCCCCTTAATTACACACTCACACGCACACACGCGCACACACACATGCATACAAATGTTCCACATTTGTGTAAATGCGGGGCACATGTGCAAATGAGCCGTAGTGGCGATATGCATACATTGTAATTATGACACACATGTAGGAAGCACATCCAGGGTTTAGTGCCTGCCTAAATGGAGGGAGGGGGGGGGGGGGGGAGCACCTGCACCTCGGTGCTCTCATCCGCCACCGCTGCCTCGGTAGAGAACTCCATCAGCTGCGCCGCTCGGGGTTGCGCCTTTTTCGCCTTGCCGCCGCTACTCTGCAGACAGAGCACCGCACAGCCTGGAGTAAAGCCCAGCCCCCGCTACAGCCGCCACACCGCTTGCAGGGCATATGCACATGAAGACATCGGGGTGACACATCAGGGGTACCCGACCCGGGCAATTGGACGCACCCCAGGCGTGGGGGGCGCCAGGGCCTCCCGATGCACAGCACTGGTCCACGTCATCGCCACGCTACTGCTGCCGCCGTCCTCCCCGGCCCCCGCCGCGCCCGCCACTGGCGGTGCTTGCCCCCTGCCCTGCACAGGCTCCCCCGCCACAGGCAGCGCCGCCCGCCTGGCCCGCGCAGGTTGGACCGCCGCGGCTGGACGGACCGCTGCAACTGGCTGCGCCAGTGCATCGCTCCATCGCATGTCGCTGACGGGTGGGCTGTCATCGGGGCCTGCGTGTGCTGGCTGCTGAGGGACGGCTAGGCTCGCGGGTGGCGCCACTGCCACGGTTGCCGGTGCCTGAATGGAGAGAGGGAGACCGGGGAGGAGGGGGGTTGAGCATTTCGCGGAAAGGAATGGAGGATGGGGCAGGGGTGCGGAGTTGGAGGTGTTGGGAGCAGGTTGAATGGGTAGCTGAAAGCATGGCCAGGGTTGGCGTGGCCGCCTCTGCCACCGCCCGCACCTGGCTTGAGGACAGAAAGCCGACGAGCAGGGCGGCCACGAAGAGCAGCGGCACGGCAACCGCCACAATGCTGTGGCAGCCGGGCCCCGTGCGTACGGTGCCATAGGCGGCGGTGGCGGGCACCCCCGCGGCGGCTGCCCCCGGCACCTCGCCGCCCTCGCCGCGCCCACTCCGCCGCTGCATAAACGCCGACGCCATACTGCTCGCCAGCGGCGCCGCCCGCGCGCGCCGGCCGGAGCTTCCTGCGGAAGCGACCGCCGAGTCGACCGCCCCGTCGCGTGGTGAGCGCTTGCGTAAAACGCGCCACTCTCCCGTGCGTGCTGCGCTCGACGCCGCGCCAACTACTTCGCCTAGTGTTCCGTCCCAGTAGCGTTGTCCCCAACAGCAGCAGGTCCCGCCTCGCGTCGTCGTCCTGGTCTGCTGTATTGATGGGTAGTCGCTATGGTTTCACGGGTAGAGCCGGGCGAAGGCAAAGCGCTGTATTCGTCGTCCGCTGTCTTCGCCGTCATCACCGTAATCGTCATGCAAGGATTATAATTGCTTTTATAATTGCTTTTATAATTGCTTTTGTGAATTGCAAAAAGGATAAATCCACCGCTACAAGCAGTGCTAAAAGATCCAAAAAACAAATCAACAGAAGCCGCTTTTAAAATACGGCCCGCATTCCCGCACGAGGCTTAACAGTTAGAATTTCTAACCTGACGGTCTTTCTAACCCCGCGCCCAACTAACCCTTAACCCACCGGTCTGGGCGCGACACCGCTTCTTAAGCTTTTGGGGGCGCATTTGGGTCCCATCTCAGGTGTCGAGGTGGTCATCCCGGCGGTTTTCACCCCTTTGTCAGTCAGGTGAACGGGTTGAACAAGTTGGGCCGGATTTGTGAAAAAAACACTCACAATACACACTGTTGGGACAGGACTACCTGTAACCTCGACGTACAGTCATGTGGCGTGGTCCTCGGCCCGGTTCGGACCGGTATACATGCTCTACCATATCGGATGACATCCAAGTCCGATCGGCACATTTTTCGACCTTGATATCTCAACATGGTACATCTCGTGCATGGTACCATGGGCGGCATTCTCTCTGCCGGTGTGCAGATGGCCAAGTCTGATGCGTGTGCTCGTGCCCACTCTGCGTCTTCTCATGTTACTGCTTCCACCCCGCAGTCGCTGTAGAGGACCTTTCTGATTGCCTTTTATTTTGGTGATTTCCGATATCGCCTTCTGCTGCTAGCTCATGTAAATAATATCTCAACATGGAAAGTCCAGGTAGACCTTGGATCTCCTATGGCGCACCTGATGCAGGAGAATATTGAGCATTGATGATCGCGTCACCGGAAGCTACGAATCGGACTTACAACGTATATAGCGGAAGGAACCCATGAAATTTTGAATTGCTACAAGTGGAAATTGAACCGCGGTCTCTTGCCATACATACTCGCCACCGTAGCTCCGAAACCATGTTCGCGGACATCTTCACTAAGCCCGTGAACAACCCGCAGTTTGAAACCCTGGCCAATGTGGTGATGAAGGATTCGTTTGCTCTGAACTGCTGAGCTTACACCTCTTCTCTTCTACTGATTTATCACAACCCGTGCCTTCAGTGGGAGGGGTTACTGAAGGATGTTCTGTACGAGTACGCTAAATCATTTAGTACTTTGCACATAATAAATATCGGCAATACACATCCATGTCCATTCGAAGGCTGAACTGTCGCCGTAACTCACTAGTCAGCACTGAAAATCCACCATTATATATATAATAATGCCACATATGTACAATGCAGATCTTCCAATAAGCTTGTTGCCTATACTAAAGACCGAAGGCTCGTTAGTGATTGTGTAACAGCTCTATCTAGCAGTTGCTTCTCAATTAGTCACAAAGTATTAATAAGACAAGTGCCCATCACAAATGGGGCCTACTAGATTTCTACCTGTTGATATGAGTATAATCCTCGGCAGCACCAGTTTTGTAACGACCCACTTTTATGTTTCCTACTACCAGAATTATGCAGTCTCATGTCACATGTGCATAACACAGAGCATCTCTGAGGTTTGACACTTCATCACACACAGTAGGCGCCACGTATCGGCGGTTACGAAAGTATTGATGAAAGTACTGCGGGACGGTCTTGCGCGTCTTTGTACGACTCGATGGTGCCCACCCGAATCCACTCCCGTCGCCGGGCCGTCCAGTGAGCAAGCTCGGTGCACGGATGGTATCACAGCCCAGCTTAGACCCAAAACCTCCAACCCTAGCCCATTTGGTGAGCCTTTGGCCGCTGTGCAGCTGGGCAGACGGGGTGATGACGAGGTGGTGTTTGTGTGACAGTCCTCGGCCGACATAGGGATCTCTCCTGCTTGATCGCACGTGCCGACCGCAACATGTCCACCCCACCTGACTCAACTTGCCACATAGTGTCCTAAGACTACTGGAAGGCTGCGAGTCATGGCAGCGAGCTCGATGAAGGCCGTGGTGGGGTGGCTCACGTAGCTGCCGAGTGGCTCTGCGTTAATTTGCGGCGTTAGTGGTCTCCGAAAGTGACCCATCGGCGGGCCGAATCTCTGACCAGGGCAACACCTCACACACCTCAACCATCCCCCAGCTCCCCCCGATGTTTGGATTATCTTGTCCTCGCCATCGGGCCCAGCCTTTGGGGTGCCCCGGGAGAGCTAGGCCTTGGTCAAGGGAAAGTCGTTGATGCTCTGTATGATTGGAAACGGGGGTCTGATTAGATACATAAACTGATACTGGTGCGAATTACAAACATAAAGCCAATAAGAAGTCCACCGCTAAAAAGCAGAACCGAAAGATCAATAATACAAGCCGCTGAAAAATCATCCATATAATCATCCATATAAGCCGCCGAGGCTTATTACTGGTACCCTTGCACAAGTCCCCATCAGACGGATGTACTGACGCATACCTGCTACACCCGCGCCGCGGGTATAGACGATGGTGCAGTATTATGTAGTAGTATATAGACTCGGCATCTTGATCGCCTTTTACAGCTAGCTCATGTAACTGATATAGGCTCGGCATGTAAAATACATATATTATATATTATATTATATTATAGATCGCTGCCGCCTGCTACCAGGCAGGTTACCCAATATATATATATATATATATATATATATATATATATATATATGTATGTATCGATGTAGGTACACACATATATGTGCATACATACATATACATGATGTCACACAGGGCGACATACTTTGTATACTTGGTGATACATGTATATGGTGCTTACGTGCGCTGTGATACTCTCTTTCAAGCAAACACCGAGCAGCAACATGTACATGATTGGTACGGAGGCCGCATTCCACCACCGCCCATCATCAAAGTACTACCCGCCACTCGTATATTGTCAATAATCGCAGCAGGGTCCGGCGACTACAAGCGTGGCGGACGCTGGCACCTGGCAATATATCGCACTGAGGGACGCCAGTTGGTGATCAGCGGCACCTCGCGACTGCCCTTCCACGGCGCTAGCTCACTCAAGTTTCATGTGCACGTGTGGAGCGGGGATCAGCCACACCAAAGGGGGTCAACGCCGTACAGTTTGTGCGATCGTGCGTGTGTAATCTGTGTACGTTGCTATGTGGTGGTCTAACAAGTAGGGCGGTGTCGTAGTGCCCCCCCCCCCCCACACACACACACGTAAGTTTCGGTCCCTCAAGGAGAAAGATTGCCACGTCTAGCCGGCACTGCTTTGTGTACCGACCAGTGCTTCACGTTGCGGCTCGGACGTCAAGGCAGCGGAAACTAGGAGAGCAAAATCCTGTCGCAGCGTGGGCAGCCTTTCTCCATTAGTGCTTGCGCACATTCGGCTATTAACCATGGCGCATTTGGCGCTCAGGGCGGCCCAATGACATCCAGTCAGCCATGTCGGTGTGGTCGGGGCGGCGGATGGGGTGGGGCCAGAGAGGTCCCTTATCATGGTTTCGCGGACATGCTGGGAGGCAGGATGCCGTAGCTTATCATACATATGCCGCGAGTCCGCTCCCATGCATGGCTGCGGCAGTACGCTGCCATAACCCATATATAATAAATACTATACCACACTTGACTACATTCGGGGGGGCACAGGCTGCCGCCGACTCCGCTCCACATGGGTTGCCGAGTGGCCGCTTGCATCAATGAGGATAATAATTCACGCGTGGCGGTGAGTCGCCCTGCTTTCGCTGCGGTGGGGCATGGGTGGGGCGCGGAGACCGACGCCCGTGACGATTGCGGAAATACGCCCCACCCACGGGGACACGCCGGCGGAGCTCTTATCTCGTCAGTCTTGCGCGAGCTGGACGGCTCCTTGCCATCAGATCAGGAGGAGGCCTCCGCCAGCTCGGCCAGCTCGTCGATCTTGCGGAACTGCCAAGGCCACGTGACGCGGTACAGAAACTGGCGGTGGTCAAAGCGGTTGTCGTCGGGCGAGTAGCTCTCGGCGTGGTACGAGGGCGTGATGGTCGTCATCTTGTGGCGGTTGATGCTGTAGAAGCGGAAGAAAAACTTGACCTTGTCCGCCACCTGGGTGGGCGTGCAGTGGCGCCACTGCGACAGCAGCGTGCGGAACATCGACACGGGCCCGCAGCGGGAGATCTTGCGCAGGCGGCCGTAGACGCCAAGCTCCTCGTACGACATGCCTGGCACCAGGGCGCAGCAGGCGGGGCGGGCGGCGGCGTTTAGGGGTTTAGGGTTTTAAATTCCCAAAGCCCAGACTAGAAACCCTGAAACCCGTCATGGGCGGACAATCGGGGAAAGGGGGGTGCGCCCGCGCTCGCGGGTGGTGCGCGCACCCATGTCCACCTCGTCCGTCTGCGGCGCCTGGCCCTCGCGCAGGGGCTCCAGCTCGGCGGTGGGGGTCGCCTCCACGACGTCCTTCAGGCTGGGGTAGCCGAGGTTGGTCGCGCCCCACAGCAGGAAGCGCTTGAGGTCGCCCTGAATCGGCGGGCGGCTTGAGGTTAGCAGAATCGCGCGAAGTACACACCCGTAGTCTGCGGCAAACTCACCCACATGCTCACTCACTCGCTCACTCACTCAAAACCATATTCCAAATATGAAAGTGGCACGTTCCAAACTATTAGAGTACAGGTGTCCATTTTGTCTGTGTATTTCAACCGGCGCCGCTTGTCAACTTCACACCACATTCACAGGACTATTCACATTGCCCTCTGTAACACCCGGGAGGGGGGGGGTGCATGAATGAATTTGGGGGTGCGCGTATACAGACACGCAGCTAGGGGTCATGGGAGGCCGCCGCGGAGCGCAGGGCCGCGCACCTTGGAGATCCCTCCGATGGGGTTGATGTCCGCAGAGGAGCAGTCATACTTGGTGAGGTAGCCCCGGAGGCCCTCGTCCACGTTGGCGCTGCCCAGCACCAGCAGGAAGCCACTCCTGGGCAGCGCCACCCCCTGTTAGCCCATCACGCCGGCAGCACGCGGCGGCACGGCCATCTCGCAGCTCGGCGGGTCGCACCTGCCGCGCACCCAGTTCACCAGCTGCGCCAGGAAGAAGGCCAGCACCATCCGGATCCTCGCCTGCGGCACCGCAACAGCGGCGGCATCAGCAGCAGCAGCAGGGGGTGGGTCAGCAGGTCTGAATGCAGGGGCGGCTGAGGCGCTCTCAACCGCTGCCCTAAATGTCGCAGCGTGTATGCGCGGGGCCGCCATCGAGTACTGCTTGGGTTGGCCGCTGGTGTACCATTGCCAGCCGTCCGAAAGCGCCACCACAGCGGCTCACCGGACAAGTCCTAGAGGGAGCACGCCGCCATCATACGGAAGCCACGCTTGCACTGACAATCCCCTATGATTTTAAATAGACGGGTCGCGAAGACCGGTGAACTCTGCGGTCAGGAGATGCATGGGTGTGACAGGATGCCCGTGCTGTTGTCTTCATGCCCGATTCCAGTGCACTTTGTAAAGCCGATTGTTGTCTGTCTCTTGGCAAATACCGGCGAAGCTTGGGACGAGAGGGGAAGGGCGGGTGAGGGAGTAGCTCAACATGATAGGAACAATGACTAGGAAGGTCTGCATTCTATTCGACACTAGGATAAATACCGCATGTGTACAATGTATGCCGCTACCCATAGTCGCGAAGTACCCGTGTACCCGTAGCAACTCGGCACACCAAGAACGGGAATTGATCGATCGCAACATAGCTGACAAAGTGTCGGCGTGTATGATACCTCCAAATAATGCTACGGGTCGAATAGGGAATACGGTGCGGCTGCACGGATGCACCTTCGCGGGAGCTGACGTTGACACTGCGGCCATAAGCCGTTCCAATATCACGTGACCGGTGACAGCTCCGTCTCATGAAGCAGAAATACAGGGGCCGCGATGCTTGCTTTTGGAGTACGCGCCCCCAGGGCCCGACAACTACGCACTGCTGTCGCGGTGATTAGACCACTCGCTGGCACCAAACGGGATGCCCCTCGCGCCGCCGTTATTGACATCCGGCCGCTGCCCGTGCCGCACCTGGATGTTCTGCAGCGCCAGGTTCTCGGCGGTGCAGCCGCCGTCCACGCGGAACTTGGGCGTCTTGCCGGTGATGGTGGCGAAGAGGGCGACCAGCGCGGACACCACCCTGCGACCATGCCGAGGCAACACGCAGGTAGATGAGGACAGCAGCCGCGGGTAAGTAACGCCAATGTGGTCAAGTCGCGGCAATGTGGTCAATCGCCGGGGAAGCTGGGGGCAGCTGGCGGTGTAATCAAATGGATGAGCGGCGGTGCGCCCTGCGGGTCGATGGGCCTGGCGGCCTCACGTGTCAATCTTGACATCCATGTGGTAGCTGCCCACCTCCTTCGCCAGGTCCTGCGCATGCCAAGAGGGGGGGCACCCGCAACATCATGACTACACCAGACCAACGGCCAACTATGACCTCGCTCAGTGGCGCCGGCGAGATTGTGACAGCACCATGCGTTGCTCTGAGACATCCTCCCGGCGAACCGTCTATCTCAATGACTCCCACAGCCCGCAAGCACCCCGCCACGACGCTGCCGTCTCAAGGGTAGTTTATGCCCTCCCTGGCCTTTGCACGGCAGGACCATTCCCTTTGAGTGACAAGAACTGGCTGCCGCCAGAATTCTCAAACAACGGAACCGCCACCGCACATCAGCAGCATCGGTAGCCACGATGTGAAGCATTTCCGGAGGTGTTTCTCACATAGGTTATCCTGCAACGAAATCGACTTGCAGATATATTCGACATTTGGACTCTCTTTTCCCAGAAATTGAGCGAACGGACGCTAGAGGGCAGGCACGGTGGCATGCATAGCGGCTTGGACCCGAGCGGGGATGGGGGCCGCAGAGGCGCGACCGCGGCGCACCTTGGAGCGGTTCATGGTCTCCGGGGAGCTGTTCATGGTGCCCATGTACACGGTGGTGAACAGGCGGTCTGTGTGTGTGTGTGGGGGGGGGGGGGGTGGCGCGACGGGGGTCAGGTGCATGGAACGCCTTCAAATGCACAGGGGACGAGGCTTGATGTGTGTGTGTGTGTGTGTGTGTGTGTGTGTGTGTGTGTGTGTGTGTTGGGAGAGCGGGGGGGCTTAGTTGACTGTGAGAGGGGCATATGATTGGGGCAAAGCGGGGTGGGGGTGGGAGGGGCTCACTGGCAAGTTCCCTGGGGTCGTCAATCATTTCACTGGGCTCGTACTGTCCGATGCGGCGCGCGTCGGCCTGAGCATCCCCACCCAGCTGTCAGCAGGGCTTGGGAGGGACGAATGGGGTGTTGGGCAGGCAGGCGGGCAGGCAGGCAGTGGCGCCCAGCACTGCACCTCCACCGTGGTGTCCCCCGCCGCGATGGCCTTCACGACGAGCTGCAAGGGGCGTAAGTTGCGGTTAGTGGTGCTCTTGGTGTGGCTTCAGGCAGCAGCAAGAGCAGGCGCGAGAGTTGGCCTGGTTCGACGGTGTGTATGGTGGTGGCCTGTGGGCCAGGGCCACACTGGTTTAATGCAGACATGAAGGATGAGGCACGAGAAGATCAAGACCGGGTATTATCGGACAGGTGCAACAGCGGGAAACGGGGGGCGATTCGCATTTGGTGTCGAATACAGGCTACATTACGAGGCTGGCTTTGGTGCCGCTAGGGGCAATAAGCACAGATGTGCAAAACCGTCAGGGCAACACGGGCAACATTGTTCAGATCGTAAGAATGGTCGGTGAGCGGTATGTTGGGGGGTAGTGACACGGCTGCCTCTGTGTGGCTTCTTGGGATGCCAAAAAAGGCCGTGTTCCTTGCATATTCTGAGCAGCAGCTTCGACGCGATAGCGAATGCATTGCGAAAAGACGCCGACTGTCCTGATACACACGGGAAGGGCGCAGGCACTGCTGCAAGTTGCCATGGCCACGTCTGGATATGACATGGGACATCTCCCCCAAAGCACCAACCCATTTTTTCTTGTTTATGTCTTCTGCTGGCCCCGACCGGGTCTACCTGGCACATGCAGCCGGTGATAGCCGCCGTGGAGGAGCTGTCCGCGCCCCCAGAGAGGGGCAGCAGGTAGCCGGACGCCCCCGAGCGGCGCATGTAGTCCCACAGCCAGCAGGCTGGCCCGTATGCAATCTCCTCCTCGGGCAGCAGGTACCTGCAGAAGAGGGGGGGGGGGGGGGGGGGGGGATCCACACCTCGGCACTGTCAGCCCGGGCTCGCTTGGTTTGAGAGATAAAGCTCGCAAATTGGCCACCTTCGTAGAGGTTTGTCGGGGATGTTTGTAATAATGTGGTGTGTCCCAACAATCCCAACATACGGTGGTTCATATTTGTGTACATCTTGCACCTACCCATACCCACACTCACACACTCAGACCCCCTCCCCCAACACATACTTATGTACATGCATATACATACACATACCTATCTATAGCATAAATGTATATATACGTATATATACATACATATATAAACGTATATACATACATATATATACATGTATCTTTGCAGCGCCCTTAGTGCGCGCTTTGCAGCGCTGCTACAGCACGATGTCTCATGCTACAAACGCGCCTGGTGAGATCCACGCATGCATGCACGCACAGAAATACAGACAATAACCAACATCCCAGGGAAAGACTGCGCCCCCCGTTTCTGTGTTGGAGCAGAGAGAGACAGAGAGACAGAGGGAGCCTTGAAGGGGGGGGGGGGGGGGGACCTGGGCTCCTGGGGCAGTGAGATGCCAACCGGGGCGGCGGTGCACATCGAGAAGTCGACGATGATGGTGGGGATGCGCTCCACGCCTGGTGGTGTTCACGCAAGAGCGCCTGTGAGTAGTCCTGGCGGCGGCTTAGGGCTTGAGGTACTGCCACCGCGTCAGAGAGAGGGGGAGTGGCGGGGGGGGGGACGCACATGAGGCCTGCTCCCGCAGGCTGCCGATGGAGCCACGCCACGACACCACCTGGTGGAGCAGCACGCCCAGTCGCTGCGTCAGCAACGGATGCATCGGAGGAGACATCCGGGCCGGATAATGCGTCCTAGTTGGCGGCAGGCGGGGCGCCGCACCTCCTCCAGATCCACCATGGCCGTCACCACCTCCACGTCCGCCAGGCCAAACTGGGCGCCCTGCTCCAGCACGTTGCCGTTCAGCAGCACGGAGGCGCAGCCGTCAAAGTAGAGGCGGCTGCCGTCGCAGCCGCGCTGGTTGGCATACAGGTACACGCCGCCAGCCTGCGAGGCATGAGCGGCAGCTTAGGCCCGCCGCGTCAGCCGGAAGGACAGCTCCTCCCGGAGCAAAAAATCAGGAAGCATGGTTCTGCTTCACCTTGGCGGTGCAGCTCTTCATGAGGTCCATGCGCTGGTTGAGCTTGCGGAGCTGGTGGTGCGAGCCGCTCCCATTGGCAATGACCTGCGAGCAGGCGGGCAGGGTGGCGCGGACCACCACGTCGGCAAGGGGGGGGAGGAGGGACGGGGGGGGGGGGGGGGGGTCAACCACATAGGCAACACTCTCACCATTCACGTCATGTGCATATATTGTCATGCGAGAATCCTTTCTTGTTTGTGTTCGAATTCCTTTGGCACATACCAAAAGCACGCTCTGGTTTGCTGTATATTACTGCTTTGGGCCCCAGGGTGAAGAGGGATGTAACTGCGTTGACCGAGCAATGTATCAAAATGAACAAAATGGATCGCGAACACGGCATGAAAGTCGCGTCAAATTCTGCAATCCAATTTATCACTGTTTGGGCGCACAGTCCCTAGTCAATGGCACATGATTCAATTCACATATAGTGCCTGCACACACACACACACACACACACACACACACACACACACACACACAGGTGGGCGCCCATGCATGCATGTGTGCTTTGTCCGTGGCGGGCGGGGCGGTGAGAGGCAGCAGGGGGCAGGCACCTCCACGCCGTTCAGTGCCAGCTGAATGTGGGGCGCGTCCGGGGTGAACAGCTCCTCGCAGGTCTCGGCCGCCATGACCAGGTCGTTGAAGGTCAGCGTGGCATCGCCTGTCCGGCGCCAGGCAGCGACCCGGTCAGTGCATCCGGCGCTTGGTCTGAGGAGAGCGCAGGGCGAGCTCGCCCGGGAGCGACAGGGGCATGCCGCCTGGGAGGGGGCTGGCTATAAGAGGCGGAGGGGGCACAGGCGGGGCGGGGGAGGGGAGAGATTTGGATTGAATTGGATTGGTGATTGGATTGGATTGGATTGCATGGGCTGGGCTGGGCCGGGCTGGGATCGGGTCGGATTGGATTGGTGATTCAGTGCGTGCGCATTGCGCTGCCTACCAAAAGGGCAGCTGGTTTGACCAGTGACGTCGGTGATGTCCATAGGCAGATGGTGCTGCTCCACCACGCGGGGACGCTGAGGCATCAAACCAGGGAATGAGGGGGGGTAGCCGACAGCAATGTCAGCGCCGCCCGCTTAACCCCGCCCCCCTCTGCCCCCCCCCCCCCCCCCCCCAGCCATCATCGCAGCACTCGAGCACGCCTTGTTGCTCCATGCAGGCAAACAATCCCTGTGCGCTCCCTTTGCCGCATGATCCGACATGCTCTGTTTCGAAGTTACCGCACACGCACCTTCCAGGTCGCAAAGTAACGCGTCTCGCGGTAGTTGCCATCATTGGCGAGGTACATCTTGGGGCGGATGAGTAGAATCTTGCCGTTGAGGACGAAGGCGCGGCAGTTGTAGCGCACGCCTGCAGGGGCACGGCCGCCACCGGTCAGCGTGCAGCAGCCCGAGGGCAGAAGGGGGGCGGCAGGGGGTGGACGCGCCTCGGTGCACCACGGGCATGCCGATGTCGCACACGATGTCGTTTGAGTACCCGCCCTGCGTGTTCCCGCGGAAGCGGGCGCAGCACATGCGCAATCAGCGCTGGCTCCGTCCAGTCCTCTGCACAGCACTATTTGGGGGAAGGAAGGAGGCGGGGGGGGGGGGGGGGGGGTACCTTTACGATCTCCACCAGGCACTCCCACGAGTGCTCCACCTGAGGCCAGCAGCGATGGGATTGGAAAAAAAAACAGTCAGCAATCACCCCGCTGCCCTTCCGCCCTTCCCATCCCGCCCACCACCCCCGCCACCACCCGCACCAACCCAGTCCGCAGCCGGTCTGCCTGCGCTCCGCATGCGGAGCCGCTGGTGGCATGCAACGGCTCAGCATGCCAATGCCTCGATGTTCCCACGCCAGCGGCTGCGCACCGTGTCCTGCTCACAAAAGTGGTCCTCGCAGCCGTAGCCCGGCAGCTCCAGCTCAGGCCCCAACTGCACAGCACAAGCAGCACAACACATCAAGCACAAGCGGCACAGACCTGCGTGCACTCGCCGGACGCCGGCAAGACGCGCGGCTGTCACACCCGCTCCCCCGCCCGTAAGCAGGGCTGCCGCCGACTGTTTGCATGTGTGAGACGAGAGGGTCGGAGGAAAACCCTAAAGCCCTAGACCGTGGTAGCAGCTCAGGTTAGCCCCTACTCCACCTGCGCTCCAGTAACAGCACAAGCAGCACAGCCCCGCGGGCAGACCGACGCCGACAAGCACACTGAAAGGGGGGGGGGGAGGGGAAATTGCTGCTCGCACCCGGTACTTGGCGCCCTTGGCCTTGGCCTCCACGATGGAGGCCACCACCCGGGCGAGGTTCCCCTCGAAGTCCATCGCCCATTGGTTCAGGTTGCACGTGGCCAGCAGGGCTTGGCGTTGCCTCATGTTGCAGTACGAGCAGCGTGATGCAAGCGCGGAACGAAGATGGCCTGTGCTGCGGGGTTTCGTCTCCCCACGGGTGATGCTCTGGTGAGAGGAAGAGAGAGAGAGAGAGAGAGAGAGAGAGTGTTATTCCTAAAGCGCCCTGCTGCATGCGCTGCGCCGCGCCTGCGCTGCTGGCGGCGGTACGAGTACGCGCGGCAGTACCAGATATAATTTCAGTAAACGTACGCTGTAGTACAATATTGTGAGGATATATCCTATACCCTCACTAGCCCTAATCATCATAGCACATTAGGCGCGTAGCGCGCGCCCGTCGGATGACGGGCTGCCCCCGCGCCCTGTCGGCCGCATCGCGCCGCCTGATATATCAGGCACGGCGCCTGCTGGCCTGTAATCAGATCATACTTGACCACCACCATAGCGGAATAGCCACCACCAGCGCACATTCCCTCACAAATATAGAGTCGCCAATGTTCCCCGCGCCCCCGCGCGTGACAGCGTAACCCAGTGCTGCTAATCATTATTGGCAGCGATCCAGTTACCGGGTATCTCCATAGTACACCAGTCCACATAAGTCTTTTCACATAGAAATCCGCGCGTATCCTCGCCTCGGTGCTCAACCCACGGGGCCACGGGGCCATGGAGCCTTGTAATCTAGTGGATGCAAGCCTCCTACGCCAAGGAGGCAGCCGTTTCTCCCGGTTGTTGCACTTTTAAAATTGTTCTTCGGCAATGGCATTGCTTGGCACATGGCTAAACCCACAGAAAAAAGCGGGCGATGAATAGGGGGCGACTTGTTGGTGGCGTAGTTTCCATCCTTCGCATATGCCCGCGCGCTGCCGGTGGTGGGTGGACGTATGCATGCGCTGTAAGACGACCGAGATCGAGCCCAATCTATGCACGCTACCAATGCAATGCATGGCATTTCCATGAGAGTGTGCTAGTAATCCCTGTCGTCGTGATGGGGCCAATCATCCCACAATTTTCCAAGCTGATGCAAGATAAGCGCCGTTGCCCTCGCCTCGCTGGGTGAAAGTAGCACACATAAAGTGCCTTCGATTCCATAGGTGCATGCTTATACCGCATGCACCGTAGCCTAAGCGCGGGCCTGCCCCCCTCGACAACAATGTCGCCACAACTGCACATACACGTCTGCGCACATGTTGTCACACATGTCACCCGTCATTCAAGGGGAAAAGCCAAAATGATGAGAGGGTCTGCGCGACGTGGAGACCTATCCAAGGGGTCCTCGCGCCTGAGGTCTTGAGTGGAAGGGCACATTACATGCCCCCATCATGCGCCCCCACCCATAGTGAGTGGGCTGGCTGGGATACCATGACATGGGGTAACTTTGACTTGCCATAACATTTCGACGTTTTATCATTTTGGGCTGTAAATTAGTGCGTTGGAAAGCGCAAGTCACGGGCTTTCCATCGCAATAATTTACAGCCCAATCCGATAAAACGCCGAAATGTTATGAATTAAAAAGTGATTGCAATATTACTGCTTCTTGTAGGGCGAACAACCAGTTTGCGAATAATGTCGCATGCAGCCCGCTAGCTGACCATAGACTCCAAACCATGCGCCGCGCGGCATGGGGTAGGTGGCAAACACATGTATCTCGGCGACCATGGGAGAAAAAACACGGTTCTTTATGTCCAAATGTCGGCGTGCTGTGTGCTCAAACCGTTCAGAGCCCGGCCGTGCAGCACTTGTTACACTGGTAGGGCCGCATAACACGCGACGCGCGCGCCACGCGCGACGTCGCATTGGCCCTAGCACACCATGTGCACGCTGTTTCATGGTTATCCTCGCAATTGCTGCAACGGCGTAGACTATGTGTGTGTTTACCGACTAGAAGCGACCAAACCCAAATCATACCCATAAAAAACACGCAGAGATTTTTGTGGGCTAATTGTAGGTAGGCGACGCTCACCCGTTAAAATAAATGATGATGATGGGTACGACAGTCATCATCATCAAGCAAATTGCTGAAGCATTCCGCAAGACTAACTAGAGGCAGTGGCGGAATTTCCAACGCTACTACTTGTTGGTTCACCGTCTAAAACACTGCCATAAAATACCCGGCACTAACCCACGACATATATAAGGTCTGCCCTACCCGTTTGGGCGTCGGCCCATTCTAGTATTAATGCGAGTTAGGTATGAGATACATCCCTTGTACGCTCGGTTGAGCGGTCGTCTCGTACGTCGTCGTCGTTCTTCGTACCGGGGTTTTGCGATATCATTGAACACCATGGTGGTGGTGTCCGACGCGAGTGAAAAGTTGACTGTTGTGTTTGCTTGTAGGTAGGGGCGGTCATCGAGGGGTAGCTTGTAAAGCACCGGTGCGGCGGTGCCGCCGGCTCAGGTTGGGGCCTGGGCCATACGTTCGGCCCATGTTTGCTCGGCGCCGGCATGGTCGGGGACTTTGCCTTGTAGGGCATGTTGTTGGGTAGCGACCGCCTTTTGGCGACCGTCCCGGGCGGTATCGCGGCATCGTGGCGCGTCGGCGCGCGCGCTTCCGGGGGAGGAGCTGCGGTCGCCGGTGGCGTCACGCGACCGCTTGGTGGTGCCCGTGCACCAACCGGGGCTGCCGACAATCTGGGGCGGAGGGTGTTGGCATGACGACCTGGGAATCCCGAGGGGTTCTCGGTTCGCGGCTTCTGGTGTTTGACTTTTTCGGCGTATGCGGGCGCCTTGTGTTTGGGGGGGGGCGGTGGGGGGCGGTGTTATGCGTCCGCTTTGGTCGTGCGAGCGAGCGACCGGGCGGGCGGTCCCGGATCGGAGGTGGCAGGAACCTCGTTATTGGCCTTATGGCCCTTGCTGATGCACCTAAGAGGGCGTTGTGTTGTGTTTTCTTTTGCCGCGACCTCTAGGCGCTGCGGCTGCCGGGGCGTCACTTAGCGGGGCCTTTGTCCCTGCGGCGTGTGAAATCTCGCGGATTTGTGTGGGGCTTGAAGGGCCGCCGTCACCCGTCGCGGTTAGGGCTGCGCCACCCGGGGGTGGGGGGGGGGGGGGGGGGTTGCCGGCATGACCGGCCGGGATCTCGCCCCCTTCCGCCTCCATCGCGTCACCAAAGGGCAGAGTATATGAGTCGGCGGTGGCCAGGTCGGCCGGCACGTCCTATGAGACGTATTGGTAGGGTATGCGTGAAACCGGGGCGGCGACGAAGCTGGCCGGTGGGGGCGGATCTGCCGCTGCCCGGTCGGCCCCGAGCTGCTCCGGATCCCCCATCGCCTCCTCGTCTTATTCCGCCCTCATGCCCTCCTCCGAGGACTACTGAGTGGTAGGTCTATCCCCCGGTCAGTCACGGGATGACTGCATGGGGGAGGCGCGGTCGACGGGCTGGGCATGGTGTGAGTTGGTTGCGGCAGATGGCGGTGGCAATCCATGTGATATCCACCACGGGTTCGAGGGATGTCCGAATCTCTTTCGCTGGTACATCGCTAGTCCAAAGTCCAAAGACCGCACTCCCAGCCATCTTCTACTCATAGTGTTGTCCCGCCCAGCAGTTCACTGCGGCAGTACAGGGCGCCCATCATATCCGAGGATCGGCCCAGCCAACAACGCCTAGTGCAACCTTCAAGCTAGCGGCTTCCTCGAAACTGTACCCTCTGGCGACGTGCGAGCGTGCAACTACTCGCTACCTCCGCACCTCGTCCGGTCGCCCCGTTCTCTCACATGCTAACTCCGATCGTCGCCGTCGCGTTGCGCCCCGTCCCGATATCGGACGCCAAGAGCTTCTCGCGGAAGGACCAGCTCACATCAATAGCGACTAACGACTATATAGTCGCTACCTACCAATATTCAGATATGAATTTATGAATACAAATACAATAAAACAACAGTACCATGTATAAATGGTAACGGAATTAGGAATGACTTTTCCTTATACACAAATATTAGCTATAATGTGTATAATGACACTGGGCTGTCATGTAAGTATGCAGTACGTATGATGTACCGTTTTAGCACCAGGAAAAATCAGGACATATAATGGGCGAGAATAAAGCGAAATGCGTGGTTGTTTTGACTGTAATTTTGGAAAACTTTCGGGGCAGCGGGGGTGCTGGATGCCCCCCCCCCCCCCCCCCCGCCGCCCGCCCCGAACCCCCGCAGGACCCTTCGGCCGGTAGGCGGGGATTCCTACGTAATCTGCAACCCGGGGGAGGGGGGTTGGCTGCGAGTTGCGCCGGCTACGCATCCTCCGCCCGCCGGGGTGGGGGCGTAGTGGGGTTGGCATCGTCCCGTTTGGTTTAGCTTGGCGGCACCTGGACGACGCACCAACGATGCAAAACGACGGGATGCGCACGGCGCGCCTGCTGAAAGCAAGGCGTGATATACTAGGTCACAATCTCTCTCCCAGATATAGGCGGCCCCTATTTCTCACGATTTGGCGGCCGTTCTTCCGCGGAAGAAGTTGTAATTTATTCATATTTTGGCCATTGTTTCTCAGCTATAAAATAATATAATCGAGCCTACATGGGTAGAAGCGGTACCATTCCGGGAGCTGTACCGGTATTTCTCCTTTTTTCGCTATTCAAACATGGGCTTAACGGACAAACCAGCACCCATATCAGCCCAATAAGAGCCACCGCCATATGCCTGCATGCCATGTTCGTAGTGCTTGACGGCCCATTTGGCTGTTGAGACAAGCGGGCACTTGGCGGTTGTTTGAGTGATTTTCATCCGGTGGCGGGCCGGTGACGGGCGGTGAAAATGGTGGGCATAAATAATTAATATTACACACTTAAAATGGTGTACTCCTCTAAAAAGAGTGGCGCTAGTCTAGGCCAACTATCTACCCAGGGCAGCCTCCGCAACCAGCTGATGATGCTCCTCTGCAACCACGGAGGCACCCATCGTGGTGCCAATCTATACCTCGGCGGGGCACGGTGGAGGTTGATTGGGTTGGGTGGCGTCGACTGGTGGTGATGTGCCGAATCTCGCGATCGGTACGTAGCGAAAGAGAAAAATACAACCCTCGTCCAAAAGGCACCGTAGCCTCAGCCGAGCCCGCAAGGCCGCTGCGGCTACAACCACCTCCGACCAGGGATTGGCCGCGGCGGGGCCCGCCCGGGGCGCGGCGGCCGAGCACCCCACCTTCCCCGCCCACAAGGCGCCTACCTATGCCGACAAGCTTATTTAAACACCAAAAGCCGCGACCGGGGGATCCAGTGGGCTTCCCTTGTCGCCAGGCTGACCCCCGCCATCCCCTCCGACCGGCATGCCCAACATGCAAGATCTTTTCCCGCTGGAAGGGCGACAATGCTGGCCGCATCCGCATCCCCGCCCCGTGATGCGCGCGCGCCGTCGCGCTTTCGATCCGCGATACCGCTTCGTACAATCGTCAAAGCGGCCGCTACCCTCCAGTCCGCCTTGAAAGGCAAAGCCCCAACGACCCCCAACCGGCCCAACCGACCCATGCGCCCCACCGCTACAACCGCCCAGGCTCCGCCGGCCCCTCCGCCGTCGAGGGGAATAAAGCCACCTAAGTAGGCCGCCGCCGCCCCCCCCCCCCCCCCCCCCCCACTTGCCTCATCACAGCCCCCCGCCGAGTCATGGGCCGAAATGGTTACCCCCTCACCCCTAGGGAAGATGGCCACGGCCTCATCGCCCAAAAGCTATACAAGTATTACCTCGAAGGTCCGACCCGCCCAACTCACCCTCACATGATAGTACACCCCCCTTCCGTCCGACACAACGACAATGGTGCTCACCGACATCTCAAAGCCCCCAAAAGACATCTCCGCGCCCGGCGAACGCTTAAACGCGTCGCAATACGTATCTTTGAGCGAGGTTGTGGCTACCCGACACAACCTCAAAGATATGGACGCACATCACGGTAACTTCGGCCGGCATCTATGTGGCTCCAATTGCAAAAGACTGACCGGCCAAACCGGGGCCCGTGTGTGACGCGACGAAATGCACCATCAAACGCACCTTCCCAGGTTGCAAACGGCATATCATCTTCATGCAGCCAAGCCGGCCCATGCACGACGACTACCGATAGACTAACACCACCGATGGGCAGGTTACGCGGCCAAGGGTCGATGCCTCAGTCATCGAACCTGCGCACAGCGCACCCTCTTCATCATCAGCCCAGCCCTCTCGGGCATCTCAAACACCGAACTCCACATGTGGCTGGTGTCCAATATGCTCACCCCTATGCACGCCTCGGAGCGCGCCGCCGTGGCCCAGACCCCGGCCATAATCCACAAGTAGAGGCCGAGGCCACCGAGTCCCCGCTCACAGCCCCCACCGCAGCGCGGCCTCTCCACCCGCATGCAAACTCAACCCGACCGCCATGTTGTCGTCACCAAGAAGACCGCACGGAGCCCCCCCCCCCCCCCCCCCCCCCCCCCCACGGAGGACGCAGCCCAACACCCATGGAGAGATGAGTTGCTGTTACAACCCCATTAGGACTTAGGCCAAATAGTCGTCTAGCCATAGATAGTCCTAAAGCAGGAGCTGCGTCAAGGGCCCATTGGATCGTTATTCCACACGGCCAGGAATAATGAGCGGAGATTTGGGAAAAGGGATTCTTACAGTACCGGAAGCCGGTAACCTGGGTGACTGGCCCGGCGGTGGTTTTGCCGGCCTATTTATAGTCGCTGGTTTCCGTCATTCCGCGCGCTGCGTATATATTCCAATTCCCGCCACTTGTGATGCGTGTAACTACTAGACTACTACTAAAATCGACGTGTGCGGTCCTAACCCACGGCCCGTCGCTATTTTAGGAACACACAACTAACTACAGACAGGTTCCTAGCACCTTCGTCTGTCCGCAGCACAGTGATATAATATTTATCTACTATTGCTATAGCAAATGCTACAGCGTTCTAGATAGTTCCAGTAGGTTCCAGTACCTACTGCTAAGACACTCCTAAGGCAGCGCCCTGTCTAACGCTAGGTGTCATCATCATCCTCTAGCAGGTGACACCATAGCGTACGACAATCGCGCTCCTGCTGGTACGCAGGCGTAAGTACAGGTTACTCGCACCCCATGTGGGTACTCGTAATACTGTCCTGCACTACTACTCGCCTTGTAGTCGCGCGTACTGACGCCTCGTCGTCCTCGTACCAGTACTTCGCCTTCACTTGTACTCGCACTCGCAATGCTCATACTCGTACTTCGCTTGGCTTGTACTCGTTCTCGTCCGCCTCAGTCGCCAATTCTTCGCTCCTTCGTCGGCTCCCGCAGTACAAAGTACAGCAGTGTAGGGTACATAATACTTACATGAGCTAGCAGCAGAAAGGCGATACAGGGTATCAGAAATCACCAAAATAAAAGGCAATCGGAAAGGTCCTCTACAGCGACAGAGTACAGAGTACAGAGTACAGAGTACATAACAGTTGCGCATAAACGCGCACCGGACCCTAAAAAATCGTCGCTCCCCCGCCGGCATCTTCCCTCCCGGCCAGAATTCCGAACCCGGAGGACCTGTCCGGCCGCGACAATTCTCCGGAGGATGCGCTTCGACAACTCATTAGAGGCCGTCGTTTGATTAAATGTCCCGCAGCTCTCCTCGCATACACTACAACCGCCTTTACGCCCGAATCGTGTCCCTGGGGTCGGGAGCCCCCCGCCTACACCCTCTTACACGCACCCCCTCCCCTGCTCCCTCTGGGGGCGACGAGTACATGGAGGATGAAGCACTACACTCATGCGAGGAGCCGAGGAATACGACCTCGTGGAAGACATGGTGCAAGGGGAGATCGAGGCATGGACGATGATGAGGGGCGTAGGCCATCTCGGCGCATCCACGCTCTCCCCATCTCATGTCCGCACTACCCATCAACACCTCAAGCACGCTTATGTCACTACCCTTGAGCCCTCTCAAGCACCGCCCTCCCCGCGGATGATACTTTGGGGGGCACTACACAACCGTGTTTACCCGCAACAACACCCAAAGCCTAGCATCAAAGCGCCCGGCTCGCCGACAGACACCCCTTAACACAAGTGAGCGGCACGGCCCAGCGCCGAGCAAAGTGCCCCTTAGCTCCCCGCCCATCCTACATCATTCGCCACCCCCGATATAATCACCTCTCCCACAAGACGCGTGACGGCGCCCCCCCTTGGGTGGGGACCCCGCTCGTACGAAGCATAGACAGGGCGGGACGCTCCGGCTGCCTTAGTGTCCAACTACTACGCCTCTTATTCGGGACACCTAACCCGTGGTCGGAATGGACGATAAGATTGCACCGCCCTAGCTAGACGCCTACCTCAGCAGCGGGTCGATACTGCATCCAGAGGTCAAACAAATAAGCGGATTGTTTGGGGCTCTCGCTTGATGATTCGCGCCTGAGGCCGCCGAGACATCAGCGACACGAAAATTCAGGGGCGGCCCGAGGCTGCAATGGAAGGAGATGGGGCTTGGAAACTCTAGGGAGGGTGGCCGGTAGCCTGAGCTGTAATGCACATAGTGTCTGTAGATGGCAGGTCCTGAGAACAACTCGGTCAGTCGGTCGGGGCGGCGGGGAGCAGCAGCGATTTAGCCTGTCGTAACAATTATAATTTCAATTTCATAAAGTACTAGCACGCTTGTAGGCCTGTCTCATCCGCCGTGTCCACTACAGGTACGTACAGGGGTGGGCTCAAAGTGGCGAGAGGGGGGTTATTCATCTATTATGCAGGTACAGGTATTGTAAGGATTACCAGTAGGTACCAGTAGTACCGGCTTCGCCACGTGTACCCGTACAGCCGCCGCAGCAGCGCCGCCCCAAGCAAGAGGCGTCATATCTACGTGCTCTGCCAAGTGCAGCAGCACAGCCGCGACAGGCCTGGGCACCGCTGCCACTTCTCAGCATATGATGGCAGACGTGCTGCACGCGGCTTCGCTTACTGAGCTTGCCGTTGCACAGAGCTCTTCGCCACCCCGCCGCTGCGACACTACCGCGCTCGGCGGCGCGAGCGTTTCTCGTATTATGGATTTTCATTCGCGGCTAGACAGCACGACTGCGGGCGTCACCGTCCCGGTCCCCGGGGCTATGGGCCCTTACAAGCCTCGGACACGGACGCCTGCCTCCCATCCCAGTCTCAGCGACCAAGGAGGTGGTGCCCTTACACGGGGATCTCAATGTTGGTGTGCTCAGGGTAGCCAAGAGGGCTGTGCATACCTGCTTAGTTCCCTGACGATATGCTTCTATCACGTGTGTACTCTTCGAAGATACATGTCCTCGTACCGAAGATACCCCCTATACGCGCGAGACCACACACAGTAGTGTATCGCGCCCCACGTTATGGTGACAGTTGTGGTGGTCTGCAGCCCATTCAACAGTACTGGTACTGTGATAAGAAAGGTCTGTGGGTGTTCGACTGCTCGTGCTAACTGCGACGAGGGCGCGGGTGCTGCTGCAGAATGCGCCGCGGACGGATGCTCCGAGCTGGCGACGGCCCGTCAGGGTGTTTGCGCTGCCCACCGCGTAGTGGACTTCCCCTCGCTGGGCGTTACCTCCCGCTTCTGCAATCAGTGCGTGCGAGTGCACAGTTTGGATCAGTTTGAGGGCTCTCGCCGCGTGTGCGTGGCGCGGTTTATGCGACGACGGAGAAGGTAGGCCCTGGTGGTACATAATGTCTACTTCACCTCTGCACACCCTGGCCTGCCAGCCCGCCAGCCCGCCTGCACCCCTGTGCAAAACAGGTATGATTATATATCCACAAAATGCACTCTGATGCTTGTAGCCAGAGCCCGTGTAACCCTTGCCATCGTCGAAAAGCTTAGGGGCGGTCTGCGAATTCAGTAGCTTGCTCCACTGCAAATTGTGCCAGGCAAATAGTAGGACACATCCCCCCCCCCCCCCCCCCCCCTCTTTCAGTGTCCTTTTCAGCGTCCCATCACCGTCCCCTCGCCCTTTTGTGAATGTGCTTGTGTTGGTACTTGCCTGCTGGACATCTAGCGGTGTTGTCACGCTGGGGGATGTGCGCTAGCTTCTCTCCATAATGCTGAAGGCATCGTGGTGAACGCAGGCGGCAAGCCAAGAAGTTGGACGCTGCGGCTGCGCCGTGCTCCCCAGGCGTGCAGGAAGTCCGCCCTGTGCAGTCATCCGATCCACCTTCGCCGCATGTCGAAGAGGAGGCCATGCTCACAGAGGAGATGTTATCTGGGCAGGATGAGGCTCCTCTGCCGGATATGGGCGATGACATTTTGGAGGTGCCAAGCGTGCGCATGCAGTTGTCTCTGCAGCCTGATGTGGCATATGTCTCCAATCACAACAATGCTGGCCATGATAGCGCCCAACACACGACTTCGATTCCTGAAATTCAAAAGACGCCTTATGCAGTCACGAGTTCCATGCTCCGGCAATGACCTTGTTCGGAATTGCAGATTACTTACTTTATTGTGTGATTTTCGCTGTGCTGCCGCCATCAGGTGCCGTGCCCCAAGCTATGGTTCCCGAAGCCGCTATTCACATCCAGTGCCCAAGCCTATGAGCCCCCACGCTATGCACCCCAGCGGGCCCAATTTTGCGACTTAAGGGAAGCACCTGCGCAACTCTTTCTGACCGCCCGCAACACAAGGATGAAGATGCTCGACATGACGCCCGCCAATCTTGATCCTGAGCTGATGGCCCACCTGAAGTTCCTAATGCAGGTGATTTCACGCGCATCCTCGCCCCGCCGCTTGCTGTCGATCGAGACCCTTCGCTACAATTTCCCTCGTGCTGCATTGAACTGATACACGGCATCGCCATTGCCCACCCAGGTTCCTCCAGAGGACATGGTGGGAGCCCTGCGGCCTGGATGCGTGCTCCTCTCTGTGGACACATGGTTCAAGGACGCCGCAGATGCTGCGGCAGCCGAAGCGGCCCTGGTAGATGGACTGGCTGGTGGCGGGGGCATCAAGATCTGGGGGCAGGGCGACGCCGTGCTGTACTCCCATACCTCACAGCTCAAAGTATGTCTGCCGGCTTGCCCGCGCGGGCGCTGCCTGTCCGCTTGCATTGCCAGCCCCGTTCAGGAATGCAGGTTGACACATGCAATGTGCGCCTCCTGGCCATGCAGATGCGGGGCGCGGGACTTGTTGGCGCCGATCCCCGTCAAGGCCCCACCATCCTATCGGCAACCCCGGCTGTTTGCAACCCTGGTGTTGAGGACTGGCGCATCGTGGTGTCCAAGAGCAGCTACGCACTGTCGTCGCGCTCCTTTGTCTGTCGCGTCCACGGCCGCTTCCACGATGCAGCAGTGGTGGAGGAAGAGGAGCTACCGGATGGGAGCATCTGCTACACCTTGCGGTGCGGCCTTCCTCAATGCACGAGCTGTTGGTCCTGACTGCATCAAGCCGGTAGCAACTGTTGAATACATATTAGTTGCTGACAACCGCCCGAATGTGGCAGGCCCCCAATGGAGGATGCCGCCCTTGGCTTGGCCTGGGTGGAGGTCGTCGATTGCCTGGCTAGAGTGAGGGAGGAGTACGTCAGCCATCCGTATCCGATGTTCCTCACCACCCGTTGCGATGTGTGCGGAGAGATATCATCTCTGTTCTCAGAGGCGAGCCCACAGCAGAGTCGGGACATGGCCGGCGTCTTGAAGGTCAGCCTTGTGTTCTTGTACTCATGCACGTGTGCGAGTGAATACTCCATTCTCTGCTGGCAGACGTGCAGCCCCTGTTTATCATGCGCGCTGATCTTTCTTGATGGTGCCCACCACCTCTCACAGGCGCTGGAGGGTGTGCTCCATCCTTATGACAGGGCAGCCGTGCTGCCGCCTGACGAGGCCGCTGCAATCGCGCTCCTGTGCGCAAGGCACGGCTTCCATCAAACGCTGGAGGAGATTATCGATGAGGTGGTGTTCCGTGGCCCACCTGGGGCGCTGGCTACTATGACGGAGGCCGCCGAGCGCGCGATCTTGGGAGGGCTTCTTGCCTGTGCTGCAAGCTCCAGGTGCCCCGAGACCCAGAGCCTGGTAAGCACTCTCTACAACCCCCTGAAGTTTTCTCAGGGCCTTATGCTGCTTGTGTAAGCGCAATGTCGTTATTGTATGGTTTGATACAAGGACTGTCAAACCATACCAAGCAATGGCTGTTCAGCACCCACTAAAGTGTTTCGGAGTATCCACGAGAGATGGGTGCCGGGGTGTTTCATTGGATTTTGGCTGACTTGACCTCCTCCGCGCGCTGCGCAGGTCGCGGAGGAATTGATAGGAGTAGATGTGGGCGATCCCCAGTCCTATGACAGCCGTCCCATCGCCAGCACCCGCATGGCAGCTCCCGATGAAGACGCTTGCTCCGAAGACATGCATTCTGATGAAGTGACCTGCCCCCCGGAAGAGCTGGTTGAGCCCGAGGCCATCAGGCTCCTCCGACATCCGCTGGCGGGCGCCACCACGCTGGCAGTTGCAGCGCTGGTTTTCTCCATGGTGCCGTGGACTGCGACCTGGCAAGTGGCCCACGTGCTTTACCTCGCAGCCTTCTTACACCTCGGCGTGCCAGCTCTCTACTGGTTTGCCTATGCCCCGGTGGCGAAGATGGCGGTGGCTCTTGCCAGCAGTCAAGGAGTTGCGCTGCCCGCGAGAGGGTGTGTCCCTCTCGAGCTGGGAGCTCACCGACAATACCAAGGTGATGTTGCGTCCTCCCTCAAGGGGGCGGAGTCGCGTATCATGTTTGGTCTATGGTTGGTGTGGGCCACAGTTGGCGGTCCGTTGGACAGCTACATGAAAGTTGGCACCACGAACTACACCGTGGCTGGCTTTGTCTTCCTGGTCTGCTGCCACCTGATCATCGCCGCCACGCGCGAGATTGCCGTCAGGAAGCAGTCGCTGCTGCTGTGGGCGCAGCGCATGCAGGCCGCCCCCCTGGCGCTGTGCAACCTGTACTGGGGTGCCAATGCGGTCCACGCCTGGGCGATCGGCATTCCGCCATACTCCGCGCCCAGTTGCCTGCTGACCCAGGGCCCGCTGGGCCCGATGCTGAGTATGCTTGTCGTCAAGATTGTGTTCTACGCCGTATTGGGACAAGGGCTTGTACCGCCTGTCCAGGAGCTCTGGGCGTGGGCCTGTTTCGTGGCAGCCGCCTCTCTCATTGGCGGCTGCTTCCTGAGCATCCAGCAAGCCAAGCACTACCCCGAGGCGGTGCCGCATCAATGGATATCCTGGGCCATCCTGGAGCTCACCGCCACCAGTGTCTACGTCACTGTCGCATGTCGGGTGGAGGCTTCCCGGCTGGTAGGCATGCTGCGCCACAGCGCCAAGCTCAAGTAAATGCTGCCATTGCGGCTCACTATCCCCGACTTTTTCCAATCCAGTCCCGGGGGCTTTAGAAAGCAAATCCCTGCCAAATCGCCTGCGCGTTTCATGTACGAGCGCTCCCATTCGCAAGCACTGCTGCACATGGAGGTCGCGCCTATGTAATCCTGAATTGAACACATAATTCAGCAGCCCTTACAAGTCATTACCCATGTCCCAAGCCACGATGGCCACTCTTGCTCACCGCAAGATTTGGGGGTATCTGCTCCACGATCACGGCAATTGCGTCTATTTTATCGTGTGTATACAAGGGGGGGTGGGGGGGGGGGGGGGGGGGGGCACAGCATGACACGCAGCACTTCGTCTCCAACCTGAGCTTGATATTGACGGGTTTGAAAATGGGCATCACCTTGACGTATATAATGCAAGTGCAAAAACTCGCGGGCTGAAGTTACCGGTAGTCGCTACGCTCTGCCGCGTCAGAGGCTCTGCTCTGGGCTAGTCGCCGCTTCTTTCAGGGGGCTGCAAACAGGCAGCTTCGTCGTGTGTAAGCGCCCTCCTTAGCTGCGCCAAAGATACGCAAAGCTGGAGGTCGCCTTCTGTCCGAATTTCATCAACGGTATCCATTAACTGCGAGACATCTGCCGGGGGCTCGAATTCTGTGTGCACTCGGACCACTGTCGCCTCGGCGGCTTCATCGCGAGGACTACCAGAGCCGCCGCGAACCAGGCTGCAGTCGCGGTACCGCCGCGCGGTCGTCACCCGGGCCGTGACGCCACGCCCACCACGTGGGATGAAACCCAGCTTGTGAAGAGATAGCGCCACCAGCGGCTTGTTGATGGTTCGCGAGGAAGGGGTACAGCCCGCCGTCAGGCAGAGCGCTACCCAGATGGCGAGGAACCGGCGCGAGTGTCCCATCCCCCGGTACGCCTCGCTCACACGCATGCCCCGCAGAGCACTGCCGTCGGGCGTCGCCTCAAGCAGCATAAACGCCATCTTCGCCCGCTTCCGCTCGTCTTCTCCACCCGTCTCGTCGTCTATGAATAGCAGCTTCGACGCTCGAATGCCGGGGTGCCGGTCCAGGCCCAGCCCGAACGACACCGACCGGCCGCGCCACCGGTAGGTGCCGACTACCCATATCGCGCTGGCACCATTCCCTACCTTTCGGATGCCCTCCAAATGTGGGGGAGACCCGCGGGCGGCAAAGCATCGAAGGGGAGGCATTGTGACGACTCTGTTGCGTGTGTGGTTGCTGGGTAGCGCCGTAGGAGCAAGGCGCTAATAGTCGGTAGTTGCCATCTGGGAGGTCGGTACCAGGGTTGCCCTGAACCCCCCCCCAGAGGTATTCAGTTCAGCCTGAACTGAATTCAGGCACTTCAGGCTGAATTCAGCTGAAGGGTCTTCAGCCTGAATTCAGGCATGAATTCAGACCTGAATTCAGGCCTGAATTCAGCCTGAAGACGCTTCAGTTCAGGTATTCAGGTATTCAGGCTGAACACCGCGCCTGAAGCCCCCTCAAGGCACTAGATATACTGGATATGGGGTGGGCATAGCAGCGCCTATTGAGTCACTACTACCTAGCGGCAAGCATGTCAACACATGGACCTCCGAACATGCATATGGAGTGATACATATATGTATATACGTGTGCTCATGCCGTTCCGCTGAGCAATAGAAGGTCGGCGGGCCGGCGTAGTGCCTTTGCGCCCCCTCACCCCCGCCCCCCCCCCCCCCCCCCCCCCCCCACCACCCCCCCCAACAGACAGTGGCCAATAAATTATTTAGTGCTTGTAAAGAAATTGTTACATAACTTTGATGAAAAACCCCGACCAGGCTACTTGTGTCTTGATGACTTCCTTACGATTTGGTGGCCTTGATATCCGGCTTGACACTCCTAGCCAAAGCTGTACGAGAGAGCAGCGTCCACCTGTGCAACCATGTCTACATTCTTGTGTATGAATACTTCAGTGGCCATATTCCCCACACCCATCGTATTCCGCAGGCTCTGCGTGACCATGCCAGCGAGAGAGCACACACGCTCACACTCTATCTGACTAGCAGGGATCGCAAGCAACATACGTGCCAATTCCAATTCCGAGTTTGCAGGGGTGGGACAACACATCCTCCATGGCCGTTGCCAGAGACCATTCCGCGTGGGTGGGCTGCCGCTCTCGCAAGTTTGTGCTGGCGGTCTGCGGCATTGTGCCATACAGGTGGTCCACCACAGCACGTGCCGTGATAAGGCTCCGCAGCATGCTCCATGTCTGACGTGCACATGCAAGCAATACACATGTCAGTGTGTTGTATTGCAGCACGACAGGGCATGCACATCAGCTCAGGAGTAATATAAAACAGCATGGCATGTTGTGTAAACTTACGCTGGTGAAGCGCGTCTTCACTGGTGTGATGAACTTGACAGCCTTCACCCGCATCTCACGGCATGCGAGGACCAGCGCGTGCCAGCCCTTGGAGGACTTCTTGGTCCAGGTGATGCAAGATTTAGGTTTATTCTGAATCTTGCTCAATGTGAAACTCTGCCGCACATATATATCCAACACACATGTGGCAGTCAGTAGATAGTGGAGCTGGGCATGTCTACAACATCACATGGGATGCCGGCTGCTTGCTCATCGTCACTGTAAAGTTCTATCGGTGGTTCAGCGCTGGCACTGTCGGGCCGGGGCAAAGTGCATTGCGACGAGTCGCCAACGTTACGGCGGTTCGTATACCGGGATGGGCCGGGGCGCGAACCTGGTGGCGGCGGCGGCATGCTCTCTTTGTTGCCGGCGGCCTGCATGTCGACTTCGGCCTCCGCAGCGCCGGCGTAAGGTTCGGCGGCCTCCGAGGCAACCTGCGCGGCTTCCATAATCAGCTTGGGGGGGGGGGGAGGGGGGGGGACTGGGCGTAGGGTTGAGACTGGAGACTTGAGAGTGGAGAGTGTAGTGCTGTGATCGCGCGCCATTTGGTGATGTTGTATTCCGTATTTCTTGGCGGCGGGCGCCAGCCTGCGTTGCCGCCCCACCAAGGAATACAGCAAGTGCAGGATGGCGCATTAATCCTTACAGAAACTGAAAACACCGTTTAACACTGCGCAATATACTATTGGCGCACAATCATGTACTATATGCCGTATATGTGGGCCTGGTACGGATGCGGCCATGTGCGACACCTAGGGCGAGTATAGTACAATTTCTCTGCGGATTCGGACATATCAGAGCGAATGGATTCTGCCGCTAGCCGCTAAACTCAAAACTCGTACATTTCCTATACAGACTTTCATAACTATTTTTCATAACTTTTCCGGGTGACTTTATCATTATCGCGCCCACGGTCCTATACAGTGCGAATGATAAGTTATCATTCCGTCATCACCGCCGCCCGCGTACAGGATAGCGGATTCGCGCGGGACCGTGCCGGGCAGCGCACCCGGCATCGCCCGCACTCCGCATCCTCCACCCAAACCCACTTGCCGACACCTCCTCGGCCCAGTCAAGCGCAGCGACTCCCGCCTCGCTCGCACGACACCGAGGATGAGCAATGAACTGTGGGATTACGGTGGCGTAGGGGACGAGGACGACGAGCTGGAGGCGGATGAAGGCGGGGACGGCAGCGACGGCGAATCCTGCGGAGATGCCGGCGGCGATGACGCTGCCAGCGAACAAGCGGGCGAGGACGGCCCAACTGCAAACGAGAACGCCCCCACTGACAGCCTAGACCCGGAGTCCGACTTCCCGCTGGTGGACAACAATGCCCGGTGGTGGGGAGGCAGCTGACGGCGGCGACGGCGGAGGCCGTGGGCGAGGCCGAGGGCGTGGGCGTGGACGAGGCTCCGCATATCTGTGGCGCTGTGGCCGCTGTGGGCGTGCAGGGCAGACGCCTGTGGGTCCTTTGGGCTGCGCCTACGGGTGCGCACAGGCGGGGCACGCGGGCGGGGATCTCGAGCTGATGGTCCGCAATGGCGGTCGGACCGGGTGGCAGAGGCGACAACTACAGGCGGGCGGCGGCCACAGGGGCGTTAAAAACGTACCGTACGGGACGGAAAAGTTATCATTATCTGTAATGATAACTCCAGCGCTCTTCAATCCCGAGCGGCTTCGGGATTGAAGAGCGCTAAAGTTATTATCATTAGGAATGATAATTATCAATAGCGATACCCGTTCTACACGGACCGTCAGATCGCCGCGGGTACAGGTGGACGAGATCTTGACCGTCCACTGTACCCGTACCGTGTACCGTTACGAGTTAAGAAAAAGTTATCATTCCTGTATAGGAAGGGGGTTAGAGGGACTTCAGGTAGGGGTAATTCAGGCCATTTTCGCTAGGTATTCAGCCTGAACTGAATTCAGCTGAAGTCGGGACTTCAGCCTGAAGTGGCCTGAACTGAAGCCCCTTCAGGGCAACCCTGGTCGGTACCTGTAATCCCTAGTTGCCATCAATTAGTCCCCGTCGATTTATCAGCAGCAGTCGCGACGAGCAGTATCCGCGTATGGGCGATTGGGCGGCGCCAGTATCCGCCGTCGCCGTCGGACGTGACGACGCGCGCGATATTTAATCCTTACCGCGCGCAGCGCTTCCTACTGCTCACTAACGGTACGAGCAGGGGCAACTCGCTATTAATATATGTCTGGCGGTACGAGTACGATTACAGACTTACAATCTACGATATGACGGCGACCATACTACGAAAACCATCCACACAACTACCGCTACCGCTATCAGGTATCCACGTATCTATCCACATATGTACGGGTAGTGGTAATCGACTAATACCGTAAGGCAGGTCCGATTTAATCTTATATTTAATAACCCCCCTCTACTTTATTTATGTTGATCTCACAGTACTTAGCAGAACATGCCCAAAGTTGCATAAGAACTACCACTGGCATGACTTTTTTTAATGGTTTCAATGCATGGCTGTGTGCAAAAGGGTGTTCCTGCCACATGCAAGCATAAAATATGCAATATGCAAGCATAAACTACGAGAGGGGGTAGTGGGGCACTTTTTGGAACCATCACCACATTACAGTCAGCATCATGACAAACCAACCATACGGTGGCCCAATCCACCCCTCCATGTAGTGCTATGATGCTGCTAATATAAGCTGTTGTATGCGTAGCTTGGATAGTAAAAATAAAGACTAAATAAACTTTGTCGCCAGCCAACCCGCTGAGTTCTGCCATCACCTGTCGCGCACGCGGCGGGGGTTGTTGCAGCGCGTCTCTGCTTGCGTGCATGGTACCTTATGCGGCGGCATTCTCGCTCTTTGTCGGAGTGCAGATGGCCAAGTCTGATGCGTTTGCCTGTGGTCATTCCGCACCCTCTTCTAGTGCTATTTCCACCTCGCAATTGCTGTAGCTAGGACGTTTCCTATATTCCCTTTTTGGGTGATTTTCTGGTCGCCTTTTGCAGCTAGCTCATATTAAAGACTTTCCGTGCGTTCTCTAGACGCTATCCACGTAACCAACACAGTATATTCACGGCGGCGGTGCGGGGCTGAGCCCCCAGCCGCTCATGCACCGCTCCCAGCCGCCAAGTACTGCTTAAGTACGTGAACATAAAGTTTAGGCCACTTACAAAGTGACCCCCCCCCTCTGTTTCTCCGGAAACTAGAGTACTAAAACACGACATCAAATCGGACCTGCCTAAGGGTCACGTGAATGGTGTACATCATCCAGCGAAGCGTCGATTTTTCGGCGGTGAGCTTTATTGCCGTACGTGTACCCATATAGTGCAGCGGATCGGGCCTATAGGTGCATGACTAAAGCGCATATCTACTGGCATGTACTACTAAGTACTGTAATTCACCCACCCGCCCGCCCACCCACGGTCCTTAATTACACAGCCGTCCGATTACGATCTCACGGTTGGGAGGCTATGAGTACTGGTACTCGCTACTCGCTGCTGGTGCTGCTGGTATTGGTACTCGCTACTCGCTGCTGGTACTGCTGGTACTGGTACTCGCTACTCGATGCTGGTAATGGAGAAAAAAACTCTGGTACTTCAAAGCGTTGGCAATGCAAACGCTCGCTGCTTGTACTTCAAAGCGTTGGCAATGCAATTCATGGAACTGTAGGCCAGTGATATAGAACCATTTTTTTAGAATTTTCTGAAAAATCGACGCATCGCTGATTCAACTGTCAAGTTAGTCGCTACTTCAGATAGATAGAGCTGCTATAGAGATAATGCGAATGAATTTATATATGGAAAACTTAGTCGTAGCGATCTGTGCTGCATGTACGACGTCGGTCTGTCGGTACGACCTGCATACATGTGTTATATAGCGACATGCATAAATAAATACAGGTAGTACCGACGATACATGGCGACTTCGTGGTTCCCTTGGCTCCTCCTTGTTTCTTGGCTCCCTGGCCTCCTGCTCGACCGTGGTTTCATGCTTATTTATGTCAACCTTTCATAGTTGTTGTTAGTTCTGTTTGTAGTGCGCATTTGTAAAAGCCCTGATGTAATAATAGTGATACCGACGATACATAGCGACGGCATATGTGCTCTGATGGCCGGGCTTGCCGGATAGTAGTCTCGAATTGAAAAAAGATGTAATGGAGATATATTATAGCGACAAGTATATTAGCAGTACCGTAGCTACCATGAACGAACAATATACAAACGGGGATACGTTTGTGTGAGTTCCCTGGTCGATCCGACCATCTGACCCGGGAACTTATGCTGACTAGGCCGCTCATCAGTGCGTGGTAGAGCAAGCAATGACTACGAGTATGCAAGTCGGCAGCTCGAGACCGGCCGGGCCGTGAGAGCTCAGTCGTCACGACTGCATATTCGTACCGGTACGTCTCATCTCGTCGCAACAAAGACGCAGTGATTCATTCGGTACGGGGGTGTGTCGCGACTTGAACGAGGACCTGAAAAATGGGCCGACGCGCGGATAGTCGCTACCCGTAGGCTGACTGGTTCCAGCTCGCCTAGGCCGTAGCTTTTTTACATCAAGGCTTGAACATATGTGCACTACAAACAGAACTTACAACAACTATGAAAGGTTGCTTGCCATCAAACGAGAGACGTAAGCCTGAAACCAAGGTCGAGCAGGAGGCCAGGGAGCCAAGAACCAAAAGCAAGGAAGAGCCAAGGGGACCACGAAGTCGCCAAGCTGCCAGCAACCAAATGGTCAAGGGAAGCACTGTAGCCAAGGAACGACCAGAAAGACCGAAAGGGGAACATGAAACCAATGGGGACCACCGCCCCGGGGTGCGTGGGCGCGCCATCAGCCCGCGGCGAGTACGCTTGCAACCAATGACCTGGGTCATAGCAATACAGGCGGACGAGCGACGCGACGCATGCGCATGAGCACCATCACGTGCCGCGCGCGCCGCCGCGACCCCGCCAAGAACGTTGTCTGCATGTGAACGTTGCCAGCTCGCCTAGGCCGCCTGTCCGGATTACGAGTACCTATACCCGTACCCGTAATACAAGTACCCGTAATCCTTTAACAAGGCACATCCCTTGTTGTATGTCCGCTCGGTTGAGCGGTCGTCTCGTACGCGAGAGGTCCAGGTCCAGACTCCTGGCCGATGTTTTTTTTTGCCCCTGGGACAGGACTGGCACCAATGAAACCCTTGCACCGTCTCTACGCCGGCCGTTTAGGCAGCAATAATCCAGTTACGGAAAGCCCTGGGTAGGCGACGCTCCGTTCTAGTCATTAAGCGAATTGGCGAAGCATTCTGTAAGACTAATTGAAGGCTAGTGACGGAATTTTCAACACTGTTGGATCACCGTCTAAAACACTGCCATCAAAATACCCAGCACTGACCAGGAAAGGTCCCCCCTACCCGTTTGGGCGTCGCCGCGTCGGCCCATTCGAGTAATAATGCGAGTTGGGGCAAGCCCCAACCCGCGGAGCAAAGCATTTCGAGAGTGCGATAGATGTGCAACAAAGAAGGCAATGTGAGGCGGGAGGGCCCGACGCCATAGCTGGAAAATTTTCCCATTCCCAGTAAAATCCAGGGCGCCGTGAAGGGAGGGGGGGGGACCCCGCCCAAAATAAAGGCAGTTAAGTCCTCATCAGGTATTACAAATAAAATCCCTAATAAACTCTGGAACTAACAGCCCAAAAGTATGACTCACGGTGATACCCCCACCGCGGGCACTACTCCACCAACATATGTTCGATAGTGTCAGATTCACCTCCGCCACATGCATGCAGGGTAGTGTTCCATGAATCGCAGCTCATGCATGGCATGAATCCGGGCGGGCCAATCGGCGGGCAGTGGGAAATACTCGGGTGCGTAATAGTACCATAATGTGCAGCCCGGCCACAACCCATGCGGGGACACCGACACCGTACCGAGGCAACGGGTTCGACGCATAAGACGCATGGGTATATATACCCCAGGTTTTCTTGCGTGCTCATAATGCCGACGATTCGTAACGCGCCCGCACCGATGCCTTTACTAGTTTAGCGGCATCGCGCGCGGCTAGTAACCTCCACCCAAGTGGAAGGTGCGCCCCCTCAGCTAGCCCTACGTTCGCCCTAGCTAGTCGATCAAACCACCGCACAGTCCCCGACGTCCACGTGTTAGGGCGCGCCCGACTTGGCTGATCTACTACATGGGTTGTACATGTATTCAAGTCGGATGCTTTAATAAGGAACGCCCGAGCCCGTGCCGCAGCGGCCGTAGCCTCTATGGGCGCAATATCCAATTCCCGCATCATCGGTGCAGTGGCCACCCCATGGGAGCTTTTACCCACCCCAATGAGGCACCGCAAGCACTGATTGAGTACGGTTTGTAGTTAATTTGCGCCGCTAGTTCTATCCATGCCCATACTTCACACCCGTAAGTTTGTCTGTAAACCGGCGGTTCACACGTTTCAAAGACAGACACACGCACATTAATAGGAATTATGTCCCGTCCACCGACTAATACCGAATGTGCAGGGAGCGCCTCAATGGCGCGTTTACCCTTCTTAACCCGGTTGTCTACTATGTAGTGTTGCATACCTAAATCCGACTTAATGACCGTACCCAAGTACCTATATTCATTTACAACCGGTACCCGTCCCCCCCCCCCCCCCCCCCCCCCCAAGCTGCCATCGGGCAGCTTGTTCGCGTAACGCGGTCTCGTCGGAATATCAGCCTAATGCCATCACCCCACACTTAAGTACCCCAAACCCCATAAAATGGTCCTTCGCCCGCTGCGAGAAGTGGGCGAACATGGCATGCATGTTATCGAACGAGCATGTAATACCAATAGCGTCGTCGGTCCGCGTATAACTGACCTGGCACCCTTATTTAGTGGTTGCCTTGCCGCTAATGTGTCGGTGCACCCTGGTACATCACACCCTAGATGTTCTACCCCATCGAATAAATCGTTGATAAATATGTTAAATAGGATGGGGGATGCGGCGCATCCATGTCGGAGGCCACGCTCTATGGGTATGGGGTCTGATAGTGTTCCCGGGGCCACCCCTGTCTTGACCCGTACCATACTATCCATGTATAAAGTTTTAATGAAGGTAAGCATATGACATGTAACTCAAGTGGCTTGTAGTTTTAGGAATAATAAGAGCTCATCATGAGGTACGGTGTCATATGCCTTCCTAAAGTCAATAAAACCCGCGTACGTGGGTAGACCTGCCGCTTGGCGACGAGCCGCGATATCGAACAAGCTGGCGACTTGCATGGGGCCTTCCTCATTCCGCATAAAACCCGCATGCCAACGGCGGATTATCCCTTTAGCTTGGCAGACGTCTTGCAAGCGTTGGGTAATGACGGTATTTCGGCAATATCGTCCCGGCCGGCGTGTCCTGGGTTTACCCGGTTGATGCATTAGCCCTTCGGGGTTTGAATGAGGCAATGATCTACGGGATATGCCAGAGCTACGACTGCAGCTGGCGCAAGAGGTCAAGTGCTGGGGGAGATTCGGCCGGTGTCCCGAGGCGAACTTTACTTTACTGTTTTAAATACAGTATAGAAACAATGAAATAGTCGCTAATAAAACGACTACAGCACGTAGCGACTAATCGCGCGTGATATTTATAGCGACTCTTTATTAAATAATATCACAATGTACAAAAAGGGATCATGAACGGGGTTCTATATTATCCAGGTACAGGCACCTGCATATGCCGCCATGTACAGGTACCGCCAAATGCTGCCATAAAAAACCCTGCAGGCGCTTTTCCGGTATGGTCGCTATGCCCAACCCTTTTTCTATACGACCTGGAAAGGAGATCTTGCCAATCCCGCGGCTCGATGAACACGGCCGTGGCGCCGCGCGCGCCCCCCGTAGCAGCTGCTGTCTGGGCGTCGTGCTCCGGCTCCTTGCCACCCTCGCCGACTTCGTCGCCGTCCGAGGGAATGTCGCGCTGCTCCTTATTGTGCTTGTTATTGTTGTCCTGTTCGTCCAAGCGGGTCGATAAAGCGTCCACCTTCAACGCCAGCGCTTGCAGTAACGCAAGCGTTGTCGTGTCCCGTGTCGTCTCTGTCGGCTCCGCGGGCGTTTCGGCCAAACTGTCGGCTGGCGTTGCCTTCGTACGGTCTGCCGCCTTCTTGCCGCCTGCCATCGTAGCGTGCGCAACTCAGACGCAAGTGTCGTGGTGGAAGACTAGTCGTCGAGACCATCCACTCGTAGAGATATTCACACCTTGCACATCTACGAGAGGTGCGACGCCGTTGCGCTATCTGGTCAGCTGGCGCAAAGGCAGAAGGTGGACTCCCCTCGTGGTGCGGGTGCGTCATGTAGCAGGGCTGTCGCATGCTGTCGCTAGCGCCGCTGGACATCGGGAAGATCGGGAAGTCCAATCGGTACGCGTACTGCGAGTGCAGGTACTGGTAGCTAGCATTCAAACTAGATTCTTAAGGTTACCAATAGCCCGGTGTAATCAAACCTCTATACTACCAATATGACCAAAAAATACTGCTGATGCCTACCGTACCCGTACCAGGAGCGGCTACGGATTTTTTTATTTTTTTGGCCCTGATACCCGGGCCGGGTAGTCGCTACCGTACCGGCGCAAATAATTGCCGCCCGTCCGCGCAGTCGGCGCCCTCACCTGCTCGTTCGCCGATGGTACTCGTAGTTGCTGGTGTGAAAGCCCCATCAGGCCAGCAGGGCAGCAGTGACAGCCCACAGCATCAGCCAGGGTGTGCCATCAACTGCCACGCGGCTATACCGGCCGCGGCGCGTCTGTATCTGCAGTACAGCACCGCCGAGCCGCGACCACATGGCCGCCCTGGGGCCGCTGGCGAACCTGGCGCGGTGGTACGGCGCTCTGACAGCGCGGCACTGGGCGGTGCAGCCGCTGGTCAGCGCGACTCTCGCTGGCTCCGGCGACACGGTGGCACAGCTGGTGGGCGAAGGCAAGTCGTTCATGGCCGGGGAGCTGGATGCGCGCCGCACGGCGGCATTCGCGACGTTTGGCTTTGCGTACAGCGGGATGGTGATTCCACGCTGGTTCAAGTTTCTGGCAAGCCAGGTACGAGCTACGCCCCTCAAACACATTCAAACTCGAAACACAAACAACAAACAACAACCACAACTGCTGCTTAAACTACTTGCTCTGAGCCGCACAGCGCTGACCCCCCCGCGCAATATGCCTCCATCACTCTTTGGACGCTCACTCTATGTTTACATTAATTACTGCATCGCACTCTGCCGCTCTCCTCTGAGTTGCTCTTAGCGCTCGCCATACGGCTGCACTTGGTGATGACTATCTGCTGATGTCCGAGCGCCTCCCCGTCCCAGCCTATTTAAGCCCCCCCCCCCCCCCCCCCCCCCCGCGGTGATGGACCGTGCGTGTGATGGGCTGCTCACAATGCATGGGACTGTCCCCCGGGCACAGGTGCATTGCCGGGCAACGCACGGGATGTTTGCCGGATGGAGCCTGCGGCAGTGCAATGTGGCGCGGATAGCACTGGACATGGGCGTGCAAGCGCCGCTGAGCTATGTCCCTGTCTTCTTCTACACGACCGGCCTCATTCGCGGGCAGAGCCTGGGGGAGGCCAGCAGCACGCTGCGGGCCAAGTACACCGAGACGGTGCGCAACATCTGGTTCGTCTTCACGCCCAGCCAGATCATCAATTTTGGCATCATCCCGCCGCAGCTGCGCATCTTGTGGGCCAACAGCGTCGCTTTCTGCTGGCTGGCCGGGCTCTCGCTGGTGTCCAACCGGCAACGAATGGCGGCGGAAGCACCCGTGGCGGGGAAGCAGTGACGCGGGCGCATTGACACCGGAAACGCGATGAGGGAGCATGATAGGAAGTGCGCACATGTGGCACTGTACGCCAGGCGGGAGAGCTGTATTGAATAAGAACGCCACACCTAAAAGCATCCGTAGTATCAGCCTCAATGGGGCCTGCATGCAACCTTCAAGAACATTTGCTATAGCGCCGCTAAAGTGTTGTCTACATTTGACCTTGTGTTCATATTCGCACTCTTTGTCTCTGCAAGGTCATGCTTGGGCTGTCAGGGGGGCAGTCGTTACTCAGCCATGTACATTGCACACGTACTTATTGCTAATCCCGCACGATTTGGCCTGGGTGTGCGCAATGTGATATGACCGTGTAGGGATGCAACTGGCGGTGTGCATCAAAGAAGGGGTGACTGCTCTCTCCATATGCGAGGCCAGCGGTGTTGCAGACTGGGTCTGCGATTCTGGCAGCGACTAGATGGAACTAGATGGAACACTACTCGGGCAGGCAGGCTCATCTGGGCGAGTGCGGTCCTAGGCACGGCATCATGGTGACTGCATGGTGTGCAGGTGGCCTACAATGGCATCACAACGATTCCCGATCAAAGGCCCAATGGAAGCTGTCGTGCCAATAGAGGGGGAGCTCCAACATGCGCCACCGGTTAGGGATGATGATGGCACACATTGCGTCTGTGCTATAGCCATGGGTGCCGATGCATCTACAAGAACCCTCACAATAAGCATGACATTGGGGCTGCGTGATCATGAGACCATTCGCTATAGTTCCAACTCAGTTTTGTTTACGTTTGACCTCTGGCGGGCAGGGCAGGTTTCGGTTCACGAATGGCCGCAGATGCCGTCAATACGTTAATACCACACAGACGACATGTAGCCGAGCATGCCAAATCCGAATTCCCCCTTTCTCACCCTTTTCCTCCCCTTGGGGCCGTGCCGGTCAGGGGATGGCCGCCAGGGAGGCATGCGGTGGCAGCACAGCCATACGATTCGCTGTGTTGCGTATGGGCCGAGTTGCGATGGCACATCCTAGATCGCCGGCGGCAGATACGGATAGAAAACAAGCTTTAGTGCCCAGACTTGGAGGCGTGCAGCTGGCGGCCACTTTTTGCCGTTATTTCTTCCACCATGTGATCGATTTACAGTACCTGTGCAGTCATCACATTAGTGCACAATCAGCACTTGATTATTTGAAATCGGCGCCTGTTAGATAGCTCGTGTCTAAGTACAATAACAATGCTCCTCGTATGGGATTCATGGAAAGCTGACACTCTGCTCCACTTGGAAAAATAAGATGCGCCGTTATTCCTGTCACAGCAGTGATATGATACATAGCAGCACCATTGTTTACTGCAATTTTGTGACAAAACGTCCACCCTAGTGCCTCCGTGGCGCCGGAGGTCTGGCGTCACTGCCGCGTGTCGCGCCAAGTATGCACATGATGCCGTGTACGCATGCAAAGCCCTAGTAACTACAAAGCAACGAAGTGAATTGACGCAAGGAAAGGGCATTACAGTGACTTTTGCTTGGGCAGCTTCGGGGCCACTACACACACACACATATATATATATATATATATGTATATGTATATATATATATATATATGTATATATATATCATAGATATACATATACACAAGATACATATATACATATAGATGTAGAAGTCTATTTGTATGTATATGTATATACATATATAAATATAAATATACCATATGTACTTTATATACACACACGCTGATGGATATTGTTATTCTATGTGCACGTGCTGAAGCGTCCGATCACTGGCTCGAATCCGGGGGTGCGCGACGCTAAGCGCCGGATCCTACGCTGGCAGCAGCGCAACGCCGCGCGCGTGCGGTCAGCAGATCCGGCACCGGAGCCGCTCCCCGACGTTCCTGCCCCCGCTGCACCGGCGCGGTCACTGTCCCTTGCGACAGGCGTCTCCTACCACAGCGCCCAGTTGATCGCCGAGTGCCATCACCGTCTCAGAAACCGTGTTCCTTGCGCTCCTCACGCGGGCGTCCTTTGCGTGCAGCCAGTGAATAAAGTCATCGGGCGTACATAGCATTTGGCAGGAGGCGTCGCTCCGCGCGTTTATGTAATCCTCGCGTTCAGATCGTACAGCGAACAAGCAACTTCGCTACTGGAACACGCACACAACGGCAGACGGCAGCAGTCACGAAATGGTATCGCTATAGCAAGTAATTGTTGACTGCTGCTTTTATCGCAGTCGAGGGTTTGTTGTCGGGGAGGGCTGGTCAGGGACTCACCGGCTGGTGCAGCTGCTGCTGCTGCTTCGGCTGCTTCGCTCGCTGCGATCGCATCCTTGTACTCGCCAGTCACAGTACGAAGCTGAAACTCCACCCTCTCGAGCTTCTTCTGCAGCCGCTCTACGGATCTGTTGTCGTTCCTAGCCCTCCTTGCAGCCTCGGCAGTCTTCTTCGATTTCGAAGTTTTGGCTCGCTGAACCTTGCGCCTCTCTTGCTTGAGCTTGTCTTTGACTGTCTTCAGCTCGGCCTTGAGGTTTTCTTGACTCTCCGCCATCGACCCGTCGGCAGTGGCACGCAGGTTAGCTGCCTCGGCACGCGATTCGTTGAGCAGCTTCTCGATCTCACCAGCACATTAGATGAAGCGCGCCTCGGCACGCGATTCGTTGAGCAGCTTCTCGATCTCACCAATTACTTGTCGTCTTGGTAGGCCGGGGTGACCAGCTCCTGCTGCTGCGATTCCCAAACAAATTGAGCTTGCAACACTCGTAGCTCGTCAACTGCCTTGACCTTCTCCTCTCCAGCTGCATGCCTGCCTTCACAATCTCCTGCAGCCCCCGCTCTCCCTCCTCCAGTCTTGCACGGACTTGAGTGAGCTCATCGACGACAGAGACGAAGTCAGCCTCGGCTTTGTCGGCTCGGGTGTTCGATCGTCAGCACCTTCTATTCTTAATGCCAACATATCCCGTGCATTTGTAGTGCGCATTTGTGAAAGCCCTGATGTAATTAATGGATTTATCCCGTGCATTTGTTGAAGCCCTGATGTAATACTCATCCCGTGGATTGTAGTTGTTATTGTAGTTGAGGAACTTTCTGATTGTCATTTCTGATTGTTGCGCGTATGCCTACAAGCGGCCCTGACAGCAATCGCTTCCGAGGCCGCCTCTTACGCGCCTCGACAACGTTCCTCGTGACTGATCCTCAAAGTGAGGGTCGCCTTGGTGAAGTCCGTGAGCGTTCCCCTGAGTACTACGATTCCATGTTCCGCGTTGCCGCTTGACGCCCATTTGGCCTTCCGGCGGCTCCTGTCCTCTCCCGCCTCGGCGAGCCATGCCCTTGTGCTTTTTGCTCCGTCTCGGTACAAGGCATGCTGGCCCGTTTTGAGGAAGTTGGCGTGGAATTCACTCCTTAAGCTTGGGCGGTCGCGTACGCTGATCACGTGGCGCGTTGCTCTGGGGGCGACTCCAATCACGCCGCACACGAGTGGGCGGCACATGGCCTTTCCGACGCTTGCCACGACCTGAAGTCCGCCCTGGGCGAGGGTGTCTAGATCCTCACGGACCCGTCGGTGCTTGTTTCTCTTCCAAGGGGCAGCGACGGCCGGCCGGCCGATGTTGGGCTTTTTGGGTAGGGCGGTATCCGTGGGAACACGGTTGCTGTCGATACCACCATTGCCCCTATCCTCGGCGTGTCAAGCTCGGATCCAACGACCGCATTATTGCGGGCTGCAGAGTGCCACAAAATCTAGAAGTATGACGAGGGTGTCCGAAACGCCACCGGCATGCTTCGCTTTGTTCCTTTCGTTGTTTCCGAGTTTGGCTCTCTGGCCCCGCACGCCGAGGCTTTCTTGGTGGAGCTCGCGAAAGCTAGCCACACACACACTGGCCAAAAAATCGGCCAGCTCTTGTCTGCGTGGCGCCGCTATTTCTCCTTGCTCATCAAACATGGCACATGCAGACAACGTTCTTGGCGGGGTCGCGGCCGCGCGTGCGGCACGTGATGGTGCTCCTGCGCCTGCGCCGCGTCGCTCGTCGGCATGTGTTGCTATGCCCCGGGTCATTGGATACAAGCGTCCTCGCTCGCCGCGGCTGATAGCCTACCCCGGAGCGGGGGTCCCTTTGGTTCCTGGCAGCTAAGCGACTTCGTGGTCCCTTTGGCTGTTCCTTGGTTCTTGGCTCCCTGTCCTCCTGCTCGACCTTGGTTTCATCAGGCTTATGTCTCTCTTTTGCTGGCAACCTTTCATAGTAGCTGTTAGTTCTATTTGTAGTGCGCATTTGTGATTGCCCTAATGTAATAAATTTCTGATTGTCCTTTTTTTGGTTTATTACATAAGGGCTTTCACAAAAGCGCACTACAAACAGAACTAACAGCAACTATGAAAGGTTGCCAGCAAAAGAGAGACATAAGCATGAAACCAAGGTCGAGCAGGAGGACAGGGAGCCAAGAACCAAGAAGGAGCCAAGGGAACCACGAAGTCACTTGGCTAGTCACTTAGCTCCTTTTTTTGGTGATTTCCTGATATCGCCTTCTGCTGCTAGCTCATGCAACTAATTGTAGTTGTTATTGGTTACAGGGATAGCGTCTACAGAATGCATCACGGAAAGTACTGGGGAAGGAAAAAACCGACATTTAAGCAGTCCGTGGATACCCCGTGTTCTTTCCGTAATTGCTCGAAATCTGCCGCCGCCCAATGTTGAAGCGCTTAGACGCGTCGCGACCGAAGCGCCGCGCCTCGCGCATCGCCGAACCGGCGTAATCTGCTCGACTGAGCGCGGCGGGCGCGGATCCGATGATGACTGAAGCGCTTCGGGGGACCTCCGCCAGTTGCCTGCGCCCCCCCCCCCCCCCCCCCCGCCGCGCTATCTTCTGCTGAAGCACCTGGCCATACCGCTGGTCGATCTAAAGGCGAGTAGGTAGCTTAACCGCATCTGATGGCGCGCCGCGCGGCCACGCCGCTGCCGCCGCGACCGGCCCTGCTCCTCGTGCTGCTTGTGGTGGCAGCGCATCCGGGGGCGGTCGCCGGCATGCGCGCACCTACGCTGCTGCAGGTGCAGGTGGTGAGCGCGGCGGGGGAAGGCGCGGCGGGCGAGGAGGCGATTCTGGAGCTGGGCAGTCAGCTGCGCGCCGCCTACCTGGCTGCCTGGCCCCGCGGGCTGCCGGAGCTGGTCACCTACAGCGCCACGCGCGCCCGGCTGACGTCCGCCGGCGACGACGCGGCACTGGCCGCCGGCGCCAGCTTGGCGGCGGGGTTGTGGCCCGGCGGGCGCGTAGTGCCGGTACACACCGAGCGCGACTCTGGCATTGCCGCCACGCTGTCGGCCTCGCCCGGCACTGCATGCCCCGCCTGGCAAGCCGATGCCGACGCTGCGCTCGCCAGCGCCGCTTTCCAAGCGGCGGAAGCGGCGCACCTTGGCCTGCTCGCGCAGGCGGCGCAGCGCTGTCCGGCCGAGGCCGTGGTGGATCGCGAGGCTGGCGAGGGAGGCGGGCCGCCGTACGTGCCGCTCGCGCGGCTGCCGGCGCTGGTAATGTCCGCGGGGTGTGCGGGCGCGCGCCGAAACGACACCGCCACGAAGGACCTGACCGCCCTGGCCGCGTGGGTGGGGGCGCGCCTCTACGACAAAGCCATCGTGCGGGGCAGGCTGGGTGGTCGCCTGTGGCGGGAGATGCTGGCCGCCACGGCAGCCGCCGCCCCGCTCGCCCCACCGCGCCACGATGGCGCCGGCGTGGTCGCGCCAGGTGGCGCCAGCCTGGCGGCCGCGCCGCGCCAACTGCTGGCTTACAGCGGCCACCCGCCCGCGCTGCTGTCGCTGATGGCCGCGCTAGATCTGCCCGCCGCCAACGCCACGCTGCTCCCCGCTCCCGGCGCCGCGCTCATCCTCGAGCTCTGGCAGCACTCGGCCGGGGCCCCCTACGTGGCGCTCCGCTACGCAGCCGCCAGCCTGGCAGATGCGGCCACCCTGCCGCTGGGCCCTGCATGTGAGACCGCCGCCGCCCAGGGGGGGCTGCCGCCAGGGTCTTGTCCGCTGCACGTGTTCCACACGCAGATGGGCGGGCAGCTGGGGCAGCCGCAAAGCCTCGCGCAGTGGTGCTCCGCCTGCGGCAACACCGCGGCTCCGCCGTGCCGCCCACTGACGGGCGCAGCGAGTGACAATGGCAGCCCACCTGCCCGCGGCGCGCAGGGGCCGCTGGCGATCGCTGCGCTGTTGGGCCTCGCGGCCGGCGTCGCTGCTGGCGCGGCAGCCGGCGCCACTGTCGCGCGCGTGATCCCGCGGCTGTGGCGGCGAGGCGCAGCGGCATCCGGCGAGGATGCGGAGCTGTTGGACACGAGCCTGGAGCTGTCCACCACAATATAGCGGTGCCCCACGCGGGTGCGGAGGTCGGGCGCCCAAACGTGACAGGGCTATACTTATCCAAGAGAATAGGAAGGTGCACCTTGGCGCGGTTTGATGGTTAGCCACAGGGCCGCAGCTGTTGACCGCGAGGCGTACCACGACGGCGCAGAGCTGTCGGACGAAATCGACCTATAGTTGCCCGCTTTGATATGAAGCCGCGGCGCCCCGTGTAGGTGCGGAGCCCGGAGGTGCCCATCACAACACCCCGGAACTACAGCGGAACACCAGCGGAAGTGCGACCTGCAATCTGGAGCCCGGCCGGTTATTGGTGATCCAGAGCTTGGCCATCGTGTCCATGCCACTGGCGGCGCCATGGCCGCACCCGATCGGGGATGCGGAGCTGTGAGACGCGACGAGCCGAGGGATGTCCACCGCACAAGCTGCGGAGGTGTCCTGCGAGAGCAGTTGCTGGGCACACGTCAAGAGGGGGCACCCCACTGTGAAGCCTCAGCGCCCCACGCGGATGGGGAGGAGATAAGCCCGGAGCAGAAGTATTGGCCACAGTGATATTGACATGCCACAGACGAGGGCTGTGCACCATGACTAACGCCGGCGTTGGGGGTGTTATTGGACACTGGCCGAGTGGTGTCCACCACGATCGGGCACAACTTAGGGGATGCGGAGCTGCCGGGCACAAGCATAGGCAGAGTAGTCAACCCCGATGAGGTTGGGGGTTGTGCGTGGATGGAGAGTCGTTTTTGGAAACGAGCCTGGAGTTTGAAAACACGCACATGCTTAACACTGTTCACCACAATAGGCGCAGCGCGTGGATGAGGAGCAGGCGCTGGGCTCAGCATGATCGATGACAGCGGTTAATCATCGGAAGGATCGGGTTGGGGTGTTATTGGGCACGCACCTAGTTCACAATGTAGCGAAGGCGCCGCGCAAGGGTGTGGAGTTTCGGGCACCAAAGTGACAAGATGAGATAACGTAGCGGCAGAAAAGTCCATCGCGGTAACGGTAAGATCGCGCCCCACCTGGGGATTCGGTGCACTTCGGCGATTGCTGCTGGGCGCACAACCATGGAGATGTCTTTTGCCCTTTTGAGGGACACCACCGAGCGCCATCGGACCCGCCGCGCCGTCACCATGTCCCTCGCGCGAAAGGCTAATCATCCCTGGCAGCGGTCTCCGCGCCACTAAGGGGGGCTGGCGTGGCTGGTTTCCGAAATTGAAGCCGGTTTACAGCGTGCGGGTTGGCCGCCCTCCGCCGCTCAATCCGACTAGCCGCTCTTAGGGTCGCCATTGGCCGCACTCGGTGATTTAGTATCAGTGGACTGCCGGCCGATGCCATCCCCGCCCTACCCAGCCGAAAAAGTCCGAGTCCCCCCTACTGGAGTGTGTGTGTGGGTGTGGTTGTGGGTGTTGAAGAGGGGGGCGCGGGAGGGGGCGCTTGAGAGTGTTTCCATCGTCTGTTGGTCGCTGATATGGCGGTGCAGATACGCGCGAGTTTGTTGCCGGGCCGGGGGAGGGCGTGCATTGGCTTCAGGCGTTGGCGGAGGAAGGGCCAAGACGACAGGGTGCACGCGGCGGTGGCGAGACCCGCGCCGCTGCGCCGCTACCGGCGCTCCCCGTCCAGCAGCGCCTGGAAATCTGCCAGGAAGGTGTGGCTGCTGCACACGGTGGTGCCGCCGAGCAGGAAGCGCGTGCCCGCCACGCTGCTCTCCCCTGAAGAGGAAAGAGGCACACCGCACCGTGAGCCCCGCATCGACCTCGGCAACACCGATACAGTCCCTGCCATGATGACACCTTGAGCGCCGACAGGTCCGCTGATATGGCCGACCTGCAGACTTCCCGTCCTTGAAATGGCGACTATTCTGGTACCACGGCATGGATTTCTCCGCTCGATACGACGACTCGGACCGGGGGGGGGGGGAAGGCATCCAGACGAGTCACGGGGGCAGCGATGGACTCTGCCGCGTGTTTCTGCGCTAAGTACTAATAATATGTTGCGCGTTACTTACATCATCTACTCGCAACGAAAACGGGCGGAGACCGTCGAAAACGAAACGAGAGATCTGAAACCGGCATCCCGGAAGATTTTACCGGGGCTAGCTAGAGCTTCACCGTGCCGCTTTTGTAATTTCCGACGAAAGTCGATGGGCTAGAGTACTTACGCTGGTACATCGGGTACCTGTACCCGTACCCGTACACGATGGCGACCGCCCGATATCGGCCGGTGGGGAACGCCGTGAAATAGCTTCGCTACATGGCCGCGTTACTCCGTCAGCGGAGTGTTGACATAAAGTTTGCTCTTGCAAATAGCTTTCCCCTCTCTGCGGGGCCGCGGGCGGGCGAGGGGGGGGGGGGGGGGGGGGGGGGGGCAAAGCCAACGTGGTTCCGGAGGTTCTGGAGGTGCGAGTACGGGAGCGGAGGCGCTTGCAAGGAAAAAACCGTATTACAAAGGGACATATGCCGGGGGGCGCCTGACGACACTCTCTTCGAATTTTCGTCACATGTTCGTCAGGTTTCCGTTAAGTTTAGCATGGCAAGAGGCAAGGCGCTGTCTCGTGACTGTTCGCCTCCACATGTGCCGACTCAACCTATAAGAACCCTTAACCCTTATCATAAGCCTCAAATTGGGCTCGCATGCAACCTATAAGAACACAAGTCGCTCTGCTAAAATGTCGTCTGCGTTCGGCCTCTGGCAGGTTCGTATTCGCAGTAGATGTTTTATATCACCGCGTCGGCGCGCGTACCACAACAGGCATCGCCATTTGGGGAAACAACAGGGGGCGGGGGGGGGGGGGGGGGGGGGGGTCGGGGCTGGGGCGGCGCACCCCTCTGCCCGGCGGGGCTGTTCATCTGCGCCACAAAGCGCGCCTCCTCGTAGGTGGTGCCGCCCACGATGAAGGCGATCACCTCCCGCGGCGGCTGCGCATGCAGGGAGGGGTGCCGGAGCTCAGCGCCCCGGCAGTCCCACCGGCCACCGTGCAATACCACTCGCGCCACCCTCTCCCAAACCCAGGCAAGACACTGTGTTGTTCCCGTCCAGGCATAACCCAATGGGACTAACGATAAGGCTTATTCCGATAAGCACACGAGGCCAAAAGGAATCAGATAACAGGGGTCGCGGGCTAGCAACGCTTTGTTCAACAAGTAAACATCGATTTTGACCCCCTCGTGGCGACCCCGGGGAAACATTCACCGCCATTGAGGCGCACTCGTACCTCGGTTACTGCAACATGGCAGCCTAAAGGTAAGGTTACGGGCAAGTCCTGACAGCCACCAACAGAACGAGCCTGTACACGATGTAGTGAATGGCTGCTAGGGGGTGGCCCCGGTGTAGTTGTGATGAATATCGTAGTTCTGGCGGAACGCGCCATCGCAGCCATATACCGCAAAGGACGAAGAGCTTGTGCCTTTGGGGAACAACTCCAAGGCGGTTGAGAGGCGTTTGGGGGGGGGGGGGGGGGGGCACCTTCCCCGGCTGCACTGGCTGCCCAGGCGTCTGCCCAATGGTGGGGAAGTCCGACGGCGACAGCTTGCCCTTGGCGGCGGCTTCGAGAGTGGTGTTCAGCAGCGGGGTGTGCTGCGTGTACACATTCTCGACGCCCTGGGGGGCAGGGCAGGAGTGGGGATGGAAGGGATGAGGATGGTGGGGAGGGAAGGGGGGAGGACATTAAGCACAGCTAAACATGGACGTCTTATGGTCATGACACGGTGATGATTCCAGCCTTGATCGCTGCATGAAACAGCGAGGATGATTCTCCCGCCTGCCCATCATGACGAGATATTGTTCATATACGCATAAATATACCCCCCCCCCCCCCCCCCCCGCAACACACACCCCACCCCCCACATACACGCACATACATAGTACCCACTTGTGCACGGGTGCCGACCCGACTAAAACAAACCATATGTTATCTGTCAGAAATGGGGTGCTAGCGAATGTTCTTGATTCTCGTAATGAAATCATGATGTATTCGTCTGAACTTGGACCGATAATCAGGGCATGGCACGTTCCTATTTTTTTCATTTCCTGTCGTCGGGTCGGCACCCGTAGATGTTATTGGCGCCATCGGGGCAGGGCAGGTGGGAAGGCTTTAACAGAGGGGGGCTGTGAATCATATGTCAACAACCCCTCCATTTGCCGAATTCATTAAGCAAGGCACTGTGTACAATTGCGGCAGTGATATGCTATTCCGCCAAGATGTGCATAACACACACACACACACACACACACACACACACACACACACAATATCTCCCTCCGCAATATTGAGTGCGGAATGACGCGTGTTATTGCATTGATGCATGATTATGAGGATGTTGAAGCGAGTCACTGGTGGTGAGCGGTAGCCGGGGCGCGTGAGGGGGGTTGAAAGGAAAAGGGGGATCAGTGGCCGGCAGCCCGGGGCGCGTCGCACCTTGAGGCCCCGGGCGAGTGTCTGCGCGCGCGCGTAAAAGTTCTTGTTGCTGAACAGGTCGCCCACACGCCTGCACCGGAGCGGATCGTGGTCAGCCGCCCGAGCGCGAGCGGAATGCGCGCGGATCGCTAACTAAAGCTGGGGTGTGATCCCACCGGCCATCCTTACGGGGAGGGGGCTTCTGATGAAATTATTCGATGAAAAACAACTGACACATAATGCAAAGCGGTGCAGGCTAATGTGCACCATAGCCGCGCTTTGGGATGAACCGTGATCACCGATTACCCCCCCCCCCCCCCCTAGCGGCCTCCCCTTGAGAGAATTGATTATTGCCATCCGAGATTATCGCGCATTCATAGGCAATATGTGGCGAACTGATTCACTATTTTCGGGCGACCCGCGAGCCCGGCCACACCAAACAGTGCTAGCGACTGCTGTGCCTCTGGAGGATAGGGCATTGGTCAGTGGGGGTGCGCACGGCGCCCACGGTGTGCACATAAGTAAGCAACAGCCTGGTCCGCCCCAACCATCCCCGCGCGCACGATGGACGCTATTACGCCACACATCGTGCCCTACCCTGGGCCGGTTGCTCCGAGCGACCGTGTGGCCTCCATCAGGTGGTCCACATGGTCGGCCTAATGAACATAACAAGTCATCGCCAGACTTCCGGCGGTGCTTGGTTAGCCCCTTGGGAGAGTCCCTACCCACGCATGCTGATGATCTATTTTGCTCATCACCGAGTCGAGAAGCGTCGATGGCTGCAAGCGCAGCTGGTGATCGTGATCTGTCAATCAATTTCCCTAATGTCATGGGTAGACGGGGTTTGCCCCCAGGCGGGTGGGGGTGGGGCGAGGGTCAGCGGGGAGGAGAAAGAGAGGGGGGGCGGGGGGGGGGGTCACTTGTCGGCCCCGCAGAAGCGCAGCAGGCCGTGCACCAGCGCCGCGCGCGACTTGGGCATGCCGTACTCCTGCAGCTTGGAGATCATCGCGCCCAGCTGCGCGCAAAGCAAGAGGTACATTAGAGCAAGGCTTCGCCCGTCGTTGGGGCGGTAGTCAACAAGAGCTCCGGGCGCCATGGAGACGCTCAAGTAAGTCAGCGCGCGGTTACTCACCCCAGCTCAAATAGTGTGGTCTACAGGTAAATGTTCATTTGCTACATTCGTTTCGTACATATACGTGCATTCTCAAACCGAGGTGGCACTGCGGTGGTTGCACGAGTACACACCGCACGATCGAAATGAGTCCGCATGTCCCCGAAGTAAGAGTTGCTTTGGGGCATGGACTCAGGGGTCACTGGCTGTTCAACAGGCTTATTACGATACTCTGACTCTCGTACTTTGACACTACTCTGACAGGCTTCCGGATGAATACAGTCCTCTACGTCAGTGTTGTTCATTGATTCAGGGGCAGAAAGCAACCATGCGCAGCACACCAAAAGCGTTGCTACGGTACAAGAGGGCATGAATTAGGTGCAAGCATGGGAGCCGGGGACCTGGAAGGTGGGAAGGGGGCACCTGGCGAACGCCCTCCTTCTCAAACTTCAGGGCAAACAGCATCACTAGCCGCAGCCGGTCGTCGTCTGACAGGTTGGGGCTGAGGGGGGAGGGGGGAGGGCACGGCGCATCAGAGCCTGGACCAGCAGCAAGGGCAAGGCGCACAGAGGGTCTGACCCTCGTCATGCATTCCGGAAGGGAGATGGGCAAGGCGCGGGCGGGCGGGGCGGGGCGCACTTGTCCAGCAGCTCCATCGTCTCGTCCGCCATCATGGCGCAGCTGCCGGTGCTACACGCCAGCTCCTGCTCCATCTGCGACGCCGTCATCAGGGACCTGCGACAGGCGATTCCAGTGTTCAGGGGCACCGCAGTCCATCGCCGCCCCATCGCCCTCTCCAGGTGAGAGCCAACACAAGACTGTACTCGCCTCTCCCACAACAGCAACTGGGTGAAAATGGATTTGTCAAAAGAACGGTCGCCGGAGCCCACCATGTTTGATCACTCATACAAAATGACAGGTATCACGCTTTGGGTTTGCTATGCGTCGGCACCTTTCACCCTCATGTGGAGGAAATCCTACATCTATCTTGAAGTGTATCAGACTACACCACAATACAACTCACGGACTCGCCCACGCAAAGGCGCAAATCATCCTTGCGACCATTTCATCGCCCACAGGAAGGCGATAAAATAATGGTTTGGTGTAGAACCAAAACACAAACACAACCTGGTCAAGCCCTAACATGGGCGCTCGCCCTTCATTCTCACATCCTGGCAAGCCTAGGTATCACCAGCAGCAACCCGTCAGCATGTAGTTGCCTCTGCCAGCGCTCACCGCCGGTCCACGATGCTGCTGATCTCGGAGAGCAGCGTGACGTGCTTGGACACCGAGCCCTGCTTGGCGCGGAACTCGGGAAAGGCCTCCACAAAGCGCATCATCTCCTGGATTGACTGGATGCTGCTGCTGACCTTGGCGTCCCGCTGAAAGTCGTCCACCAGCGCCTTGACCGCCATGCCCAGGTCGCCGTAGTTGGCGTACATGTGGGTCTTGTAGAAGCCATCCTGCGCCGCGGAGAGCACCACGTGCGACGCCTCCTGCGCCGCCTTGCTCCCGCCCTTGGGCGGCAGGTCGACCCGGTTGTCGCAGATGCCAAGAAGGTCGTGCACCATCGCCTGTCACCGTCGCCGAGGCACCAACGGCAGGGTCAGTCTTTCACAAGGAAACGGTCCATTGTTATTGCTGCCCCCCCCCCCCTCCTGCACATAATATCCATTCTCATCAGACATGCATACCGGTGTGCTTGCAGTGGAACAGTGCCCCCCCCCCCCCCCCCCCCCCAAAAAAGTGTTGTCGGGCAGAAGTGTGTGTGTGTGTGTGTGTGTGTGTGTGGTACGCCCACCTGGTACGTCCACTGCAGCAGCAGCGGCGTCACGGGGTCGTCCCGCCGGTCCAGCAACAGCAGCAGCGGCGGCGCCTCCCCGCCGCGCTGCCCAAAGTCGTACAGCGACCGCTCCTCCGTGTGCATCAGGTGGTACAGGCCTGGCCCCACCGCGCGGGGCGTCACACACAACAGATCAGAGGGGCCGCTGAACAGAGGGTGCAGGAGGGGGGCACTAGCGGGGGCAAAGGGGGGTGCTGTGCCAAGTGGGGCCGGGTTGAGCTGGATCCCCGGGACAAACACAGTGCCACCCCCCTGGGAGGTGAGCTTACACTTAACCATGTAATTGGGTCTGTGGGCCCCCAACAGTATTGAATTGTTTCAAAACGCCACGTCAGTGCGTATGCTACTGTGACAATTATACGAGTATGATCCACTACGAGTTAGTACCTGTGAGTACTAGTACAATGTGTACCTGAGACTACGGGTATATGTCGTGTATAATGCTGCCATGTGGTAAGCGTTGTGATAACCAATATCTTTGTATCGTCAAAACACGGTAGCCTCTCGCCTTTGCACCACCACTGCATATCACCTTTGTTTGTCTTTGAGTCTCTCTCCTGTTGAGACTGTCGCACTACTATTGGCAGGTATCACACGGGTACGCACGCTCTGGGTTTGTTATGGACTGCTTTTGCGCCCCCCCCCCCCCCCCCCCTCCTCTCCCACACACACACACCACCACACCAATTCTCCACGCAAAGAGCGAAAGCCCGGATGTTAAATGGTTTTAAAAACAGTAGGCACCATGAGCTCTGCATGGGAACTCCGATTCGATTGTTTGCCACCTACTGACTCCATGCAATGGCATGGTGGGGTACCCACACACCGCCCGTATGTCACCCTGCGCTGCATCATTGGGCCGGCATCCGGGGGGGGAACCACGTAGAGCTTCAAAGTGCGTCGTTGGGCGCCTTGCTGCTGCGTCTGCGCCCTCCGAGAGAGCGAAGGGGCACGGCGTTGCAGCGAGGGCAGCAGATAGGGGTGGCGGAGGGAGGGGGGGGGGGGGGGGCAGAAGAAGATGGGGGTTGGGGGATGTGTTGGTGGGGTGGGTGGAGGGTCGGGCGGTGGGGAGGGGGAGCACCGTCGGCCACGCGCTGGCAGATCTCGCTGTTGCGCTGGTAGCGGATGGTCGGCCTCTTACGTAGTGCCATCGACAGGCTGGCCAGGCCCTCCACCAGGCGGTCCTGGATGGCAGTGCTGTGTTGCGCACGAGGGGGGGGGGGGGGGGGAGGGGGGGTGTGTGCGTCAGCATGTGAGGGAATAGGTCATGCCGTGGTGTGTTGCATTGTTAAGTGGGGTGGCTAAAAGGGGGTACGGGCGGACTTGGGAGGGGCGCGCGAACAACGGCTGTGAGTTCACAATCAGATGTATCGGTCGAATAATGAATGCATTCATCGGGGATCAGATCGACAGACAGATGTTGGGCAATGATTCAATATGGAGGTTTAACGATGCAGGCCCGTAGCACGCAGGGTGGTGGTGTTTCGGAGGATGAAGGGCGGGGCACCTTTTGCCGTAGTCCCAGCTGAAGGGCTGGAACACCACGCTGTGGTGCGGGACCGGCACGCTGAAGTGGTGCGGCTCCAGCGCCTCAAAGTCGCCGTAAAACTCCTGCCGCAGATACGGAGCGCAGCCCCGTCGCCTCAGCCCCGCCCCTCCTGAGCCCCCCCCGACACACACACACACACACACACACACACACACACACACAGTCCATCCTGCCGCCTGCACCTGCACTTGCTGGATGAGCTCCTTCGTGTCCGCGTCCGCCAGCTCCTGCAGCGACAGGTCGCCCACCGTGTGCGAGAAAACTGTGCCGGGGGTGGGGGGTGGGTGGGGTGCGGGGGGGGAGGGGGGCAGTGATGATCAGCGCTAGGCGCAGCGCCCACTGCACCTGCTGCTCAGGGGGGGTTGGGGGGGGGGGGGGGGGGGCAAAGAGCGGCACTCACAGACGTGATATTCCCCGTAGCGCGGGCTGCGCAGCTCCCGCCGCAGGTGCGCCACGTTCTCGCGCGTCGGCCGCAGGAAGCACACGGCCTGTGCGGGTGCGCGTAGGAGCAGGGAGGGAAAACGCAGGGGGGGGGGGGGGGGGGGGGGGTCGTCCACTGCCGTCGGCGCTTCCGCACCTCGGAGTCCCCCCCCCCCCCCCCCCCTGGTTCCCATCGCACGCAGCTCCGCTATTACCTGCTGCTGTGTTAGGTCACCTCCGTAACGGTGCGCGTCTCCCACCAGTGCAGCGTCCCAATTTCCCGCCTTTCCCCGCGCACTGACTACTCGTTCGACGGCAGCCACGCGCCGAGCCGAACCAACCCAACCCAACGCCCCCCCCCCCCCCCCCCCCCGGCCCGGCCAAGAAAATAAAAGAAAAAGAGAAAACACCCCAAACCGTCCCTCGATTGAGGGCTTGCCTTGAGGTGGAAAAGCTGGTCCCCCGCCTCCTTGACGAGGCTCTCCACCAGGAACACTTCCTGCCGCAGGATTTCGCTCTGGCTGTACACGGTGCTCACGATCTTGGTGGTGTCCTTGTCCAGGAGCAGCACCTTCATCCCGCGCACCTCGCCCAGCATCCGGTCCACGTAGCTACGCAGCACCGCGGTCAGGTCCGCGGACGCCATGGCAAGGGGGGGGGGGTGGAAGGGAGGCTGAGTTGAGAGCAAGGTGGGACTAGGGCGGGGTCTGCTGCGTGGTCCGGTTGGTCGGCGACTGTGCGGCGCGTCGCCCGGGTGAGAGGGGGGCAGTGAGTGAAGTGGCGGTCGTGGGCGGTGATGTTCTGCAGATGCTGCCCCCCGCTCCGCCCTGCTCTCATCAAGACATCGATCGGGCGCTCGTTGGCGGTCGATCCGACCACCCAGGAATTTTGCGGCAGTCGTGGGCGAGCAATCGGAACTAACGTATCGGGAAAAACAACGGAATATCGATTTTGATATAAATTACATGAGCTAGCAGCAGAAGGCGATATCGGAAATCACCAAAATAAAAGGCAATCGATTTTGATATGAAATCTCCACGCTGTCTCAAACTATGAAATATTGTACATTCTGGCATCACTACCAGTTTCTGCGCGGCGGCAGCGGGCCAGCGGGTAAATAAAAATGTCACACTATTTTATACGTAGCGAGTATTAATCTTACCTGTATATGACGAATTCTCGTCGCGTCTTATGCACAGTAGGTCTTAATTAAGCCTTTCTGTATCGAGCAGCCATCGATGACGGAGACGTCGCAGTCTGCAGGTCCGCACGCATAAGGATGATTAATGTAATCCTTACATATTAGTCGCATCAGGTGTCCGACAGAGCCGACTACGGGTTCGATATCCCCCCCCCCCCCCCCTCCTTCCCCTCCCAAAGAAGTCCAAAATGGTCGTCGAGCCCCCGTACCTGCATTAGCCCAAGGCCGACAGTATCTCGTAACGCAAGCCAACCGTACGCGTGAGCAGCACGGCAAATCACGGCGCCAGAGCCCATTGCTGATGTCTTCCCCGCCAGGCGAGACTGGGGGTGAGGGGGGAGGGGAGGGGCCCGGAACTTCGACGTCAATGCCGCTGCCCGAGTCGCTCGCCCACTTTCTCCAGTCCCACGGCGTGGACCCATCTGTGTACGACTATTGTGGGCAGCTGCCGCGCTACATCAGGTTGCCCCGTTCCCTTCCCCTCCCATCTTGGGCTCAGGCACGTGTGTGAGGCCAGCCGACCTGCTGCCCGGCGTGGAGGTGTTGTGTGAACGACACCGCCGGTCAAGGACGCCAGAGAGCAAGCATGGGTTGTATGGGATGGGCGCAAGGTGGGCGACGCGCATCTGGAGGTCAGCAGTGCCAATCCGCTACTCGGCATCAGTATCAGAGACACACGAGTAGTCGTCGCCGCCTGATACAGCAGCTTCTCTGCCCCTCCCTCTCTACTGTCTCTGACTCCTACACATACATTGTGTATACACCTTCTGTATTGTGTAGTAGCTAAACTCCATATATACCAGCGCATTGCCATATCCAGCTTTCGCGCTTATTTAAACCCCCGCCTGCGCTCATCTTATACTGTCCCGTGCTCTCATGCCCCACGCTGGCCTGCAGGCTCAACCCCAGGCACGACGGCCCGGCGGCACTGCGGAGCCTGGAGGCCGAGCTTGGCGTTACCCACGAGCCAGTGGGTGCCGCACCATTTCATTTGCACCCATCCCTAGCTGTTGTTGAAGCACGCCAGCAGGCAGGGAGGCTCTGCACCGGCGATCTCCCTCCGGCAATGTCATCCTGGCCGGGCGGGGCATTGTGGCTACAGCGCGCAGTATGGCGTGCTGCCGCAGCGCTGATGAGGATCTGCACCCCGTCATTGTCTTTGCCTCGACCCTCGCTAGGTCCCCTGGCTGCCCGGATTCTACAAGCTTCCGGGCGAGGCGCGGATCGCAAGCAGCGCGGCGTACAGGACAGGCGCAATCCATGGCATCGACGCCGCGTCGGGGGCGGCAGTGGCTGCCCTCGACCCACAGCCAGGCGAGCACATCCTGGAGCTCTGCACTGCCCCGGGCGAGCCCCCTTCCCTCCCCCCCCCCCTCCCCCCCCGCTCTCACCCCCACGCCACCCCTGCGCACTGCACGATGCTGAGGCTGCGCCGCTGATGCCCCCCCCCCCCCCCCCCCGCCCACTCCCGGGCAGGCGGCAAGCTGTGCATGATCGCGGACACCCTGGACGGGCGCGGCTCTGCGACAGGAGTGGACAACTCGCAGGAGCGGCTCGCGGCGTGCCGTAGCGTCGTGCGCAAGTACCGGTCGCCGGCGTGCCGGCTGTTCCGGGCCGACGGGACGACGTTCAGCGAGCCGCCGCCTCGTGCTGGGGCGCCCCAGGTGCGTGCGCGCCGCTGCGCTTGCCGCCCCCGAGCTCGCTGTTGGCGGCATCAGCACCGGCTTCCAGTCGGTTGATGAAGCTGTGTGGACGGGGCAGCCCCCGCAGGAGAAGGGGTCACAGCGCAGCCGGGCCAGGAAGCGCAGCCGCGCCGCCGAGGCCGGGGGCGCGCCTGTGCTAGTCTGGAGCAGCTGCCCCCACCCCCGGGAAGCCGCGGGAAGGGCGCTGCACGAGGAGCGGTGCGCACTTCGCCCCGAAGCCCGCCCGGCACAACACACCAGCTTGTGCCTTTGCATGAATGAACAGGCGCGCCGATCTGATTGCCAGCACGCTACACCCACACGTCATTGCTTGTTTGGTGTACAGTCGCGACTACGGCCTGTCACCGCTCAGATCCAACCAATAATGTCTATATATGCGCCGCAGAGCATTCCTCTGCCGTCATTTGGCAGCTCCATAAATAGCCCCCCCCCCCCCCCCCCCCCCTCCAATCCCCTGAGGACCTCATTGCATGGAAAGCAAACAACTGCCAAATCACGTGGTGGCAGAGCAGACGTATGCGCGGCATGGAATTCACACACCGGGACAGAGCAAGGAATGTGCGCTTTTGTTTTACTTTTGTTTCCTGCTCACAAGTGGTCACTGGGGCTGATACTCTGGCCAGTATCTGCACAACTGTATTTGGGTACTAGCTGGAATTTTTCGGAAAGCGCATAAGCAACACTCTATAAATGGCGCACGTCGCGTGCAAAAGGTTGGTTTCGGAGCACGCTGTGCCACTTTGCTGATCGCAGTGCGGCTCCCTCCAACCCATGCAGGGCGACAACAGGGGTGTCGGCGGTGGAGGAGGCGCAGGCGCCGCTATACGACCGGGTGCTGGTGGACGTGGAGTGCACACACGACGGCTCCATCCGCCACATCGCCAAGTTCCAGGAGCACGGTTGGGGGGGCTTTGAGGCCAAGTGAGATGCTGCCCGCCTATATGATTGAGCCCCGCCAACTCCAGGGGTGCCCACGTTCCCGCATCCCTGCCAGAAAGGAGAAGTGCACGGACGCAATTCTGATTATTCATGGTTGTTGTTGTGGATCTGATTTAAATGCCTAAGATATGCCATGTTACCAGGTACTGTCTCCGAAGTCCAACAGCGAAATGTGCCTTCATCCCCAAATGGCCTGACTTGCTGTTATATCCACCGGACTCCGTGTCAAACCGCCATTCTTTCGGCAACGCCGACAAGGAAATGTTTTGAATGTATACCGCAATTACATTCCCGTGTCCGCTCGGTTGAGCGGTCGTCCCGTACGCGAGAGGTCCAGGTATCGATTCCGGGCCGATGTATTTTCGGCAATATCGTCCCGGCGTGTCCTGTCTGGCTTTACCCGGTTGACGCATTAGCCCTTCGGGGTTCGAATGAGGCAATGGTCTACGGACTATGCCAGACCTACGACTGCAGTTGGCGCAAGAGGTCAAGTGCTGGGGCGGCTTCGGCCGATGTCCCGGGGCGAACTTTACTTTACTTTTTCCGCAGTTACATCTTTGGGGGCTTTTGACCCTTTGTGTTGTTGATGCCCTAGGCCATGTGTTGCACAAACTATGTACATGTACAGCTTCAAGGCATGACCGCCCCCTCCCCTCGTGGCCCGCCCTTGGGACAGGTTCCTGAGCCGGCTGGGCGAGCTGGGGGGACTGCAGCGGGCGCTGCTACGCCAAGGCTTTGCCATGCTACGGCCAGGGGGCACGCTGGTCTACAGTACCTGCAGCATGACGAGGTAACGGCAGCAGCGTATCCCGCCCCAGAGTATCTCAGCTCCCCGGCAGAACTGCGTTTGCCGAGTTCCCGACTCCTTGGCGGTGCGTCAGAGACACGTGACGTAACTGTCACGCCAGAGGGGCAAGTGACCCAGATGGCCCAAATTATTTTTTGTCTCCCAATTACAATATGGTACTATCAAAGTGATAACAGGTTGATAATAGATCTCCGGCATGCACGCGCTCAAACTATACCGGGCTCTACCCCTCTCTCCCGCTGTATGTACGCGCGCTTTTGCGCATCAAAGAGCTGGTGTGATGGCTTAAGCAATGCGTGTTTTGCTGCGTAGATTATATGCTGAAACAACTGATGATGGGTGTTGCCAATGCGGTGCATGATGCCCCGTGGCGCTTTGTGGCTGCATGTGTGGCGTTCCAAAGGGCGCAGAATGAAGACGTGGTGGAGTGGCTGCTGGTGCATGAGCCGCGGGCAACGACTGCGCCGATTCAGCAGGCGGGCGGCTGGCCGTGCACGGCGGGCGGCGTCCCGCATTCGGTGCGCCTGGATCCGAGGACCTCCGACACCTCGGCGCTGTTCATCTGCAAGATTGTGAAGGGGAGTGGCAGCATTGCGATCGGCGGGGGGGGGGGGGGGGGGGGGGCTGATGGCAGAGTCAGATGAGTAGTCAGATGAGTAGCGGATGAAGGGGCGCGATTATTATGAGGTTTGTAGCGATGCAGCATTTATGATGCCGTCGAGGATGCAGCCCAGGTGATGGCGGAACGGTGGGCATGGGGGACAACTTTGGCATGCCAATGTGTACCAGCAATTGATGCGCCGCAACACCGCTTGAACGTAATCAAGCAATGTGATGCCCCACCTCCTGAAGCCGGATAGTTTCCAGCAGCCTTGTTTCGCTAGTTCTGCTGCCTCAACACTGCAAATCTGAAAGCTTATTATAAAGTGCTCACTTGCTGCTCTCCAACGGCCGGGCTGCAGAAAGTGGCTCGGCTATCTGCGGCTACCACTATTGCCACTGTATTTTGCATGCACCACTTCAAGCTTTATTCTGGGATGTCTGTCCGCAGAAAGCACTGAGCAAGTCTATTCATTCTCATGCTTATTCATGCTCAGCTCAATGCGCTCTCACAGTGGTCATGCCAGGGTGGGAGAAGGTTTGGCCTTTGGGGAGGACGGGAGCCTCCCAGAACACCCCCCCCCCGCCTCTCCCCGGCCCTGTCGCTCGTGTGTGCCTCTCAGACGGAGTGAAGCCGCAGCAAGCCGTGCTCTTGTCTGCACATGTGGCCCACCTTGACCTTGCTCACCAGGCGCAACCGGTCCGCCGGCGGGATGTTGGAGCAGCCTGTAATGTCGAGCTCCGCGAGCAGAGGCAACCGCAGCAGCGCTGCTGCGGCGCTCCGTGTCAGGCCTTTGGCGCCACGCAGGCTGAGGTGCAGCGGTATGGGGCCGCCTATCAGGGGGGACAGGGGGGGTCAGTCGAGGGCAAGTACTGAGAGCGATGCATGGGTATCAGAGCTTCATTGCGTGGGTGCTCCACACGGAAGAAAATACTCGTAACACAAAAGGCAGGGTCGAAGGACTTGCAATGGCGGATCGAGTTATAGAGTGTGGAGGCACGCACGGATGGAATACGCCTCACGCTGGCAGATCATGTCCACAAGCCGGATTACCCCCTTGTCATTGAGGTGGCTGACGGCAGACGTGCGGTGCCTAGTATGACTGTCGGCGTCGATCGCTAGCTCCGTAAGGCGCAGTCTGCCGAGGGCTGCGAGAGCTCGTGACGGAAGGCGAAACTCGCAGTTGGTGATGCCCAGCGTTGTGAGGGCTGGCAGGTCGCGTAGCATGGACAGGAGCACGCCCAGAGTGGCTGAGGATGGCGCGCTGAAGCGCAGATGCTGTAGGTGGGGTGCATGCGCGAGCAGCAAAGGAAGATACTCTCCGAGGACCGCGCAGTTGTCGACGATCAACGAGGTGAGGCGGGGCGCTGATGGCAAGGGGGCGCCCTGGGGTGGTGGCTCCCACTTCAAGTTTGGCATGTTGCGGAGCTCCAGCTGCTGTAGAGCACGCGAGTGGGATAGCAGAGCATGCACCGCTGACATGGTGGCGCCCGGCACATCGTCGAGAGTTACTGCCACCAGTCCTTTGCACAGACAAAATGCCTGCTCGAGGCCTGGGGGCAACGGCAGATGGTAGCACGTTAGCGGCACTTTAGGCTGTGGAAATACTACGGGCACTCATCCAAAGATTGGCAACACTGTTCGACTGGTAATAATTCAAAGTTCCCCGTGGCTACATGTACGAGTTCCAACATATGAGATCACGTAGTGCATCATGGTGGGATAGCGGGGAGCGCAGACAGGTGAGCAGGGGCTGGCGGGCTGCCCGATGCGCAGGTTCGTTTTAGGAGGAAACACCTGGATTACTCAGTGTACTGCGTTTCTAATAGCACTGCCTAGGGAGAGGAACGGGAGAATGCTGCGAATCGATATGAGACTGGAGAGATTAATGTGAGGGAGCACTGAACAAGTGACAGCGGCTGACGGCGGTTGTTAGCATTTATTGTCGGAGGGGCAGCCGTGCGGAGTAGTGTAAGGGGGGGGGGGGGGGGGGGGGGGGGGGGATTTTGCAATAGCCGTGCCTGAGCCCGAGACAAGGGCGCCTCCAGAAATTGCAATGTGCCGCAGAGAGCTTTGGTTTCGAGCAGCCGCAGCCGCCACGGTGGCGTCGCCTGCCGCCGGGGCCGTCGAACGTGACGGCGCCCAGGCCGCAGAGGCGCTGGGCGGCGGCAACCAGCCCTCGCGCAGAGAGCTCGGCGCGCTCCCCCCGCCGCCCAGTCGACAGGTGAACCGCGCACCCGGGTAACAGGCGCAAATCGTTAAGCAGTTGGCGCCAGTGCCGGCAGACGGCAGTCATCGCCACCAGCGTCTGCACGGGTAGGACTTTGCGGTTCCGAGGCCGCCGGCAGGCGCCGAAAGTTGTGACCGGGTGATGCCGCCAGTGCACCGACTATGTGTGAAAGCGCGCCGCCCCTCCCGCCCGCCGAAGGCGAGGTCGCTGCATTCATATCGCTGACATTCTGGAATACCTGGGCTGCAATGTGGAGAACCACCTGGTCGGGGAGGTGCATTATTGCGACGCGGAGCTTTCAGGCGGTAAGGATAAAGTGGCGCCCGTCCAGGACCGTACTTGGCGGCTGCGCCGCTCAACGCCGAGCGCAAGACGCCCCGGCCGCGCGTCGTGTTGCCACGGCCCTCATCGCTGTGGAGCCCGTGAATACAAGTCTGAAGCAGACGGTTGGGTCGTGAGAGCGCCCAGATTGTGAGTTTGGTGTCGCGAGGCGTGCAGACACGAGCGGCCCTTGCGGAGATGTGAGGGCGGCTAAGGCACTGGTTCAGCCCGTTGAGCCCGCCAATCCCATCAGCACGTCGCGCGAAAGGGGCGCTTATTTGTGTTGTCGTCTGGGGAGCACAGCACGGCCTGGACAGACATGCCGACAGTGGGTTCGCGAAAGCGGCAGGCAGTGAGCCTGGCCCGGCCAGCTTTCGGCACCGAGCCGGAGTGCTATCGCCGTTAGAACGAGCCGGTGGCGCGGTTGTTCGGCTGATTGCCAGTTGTTGATGAGAGCACCGTACGGGCACCAGCAGCGCGGCGGAGGTGGTTGGCGGGCCCACTCGACGACTGCGCCGCTGCTGCTGGCAGCAGTACAGGGTACAGGCAAGGGCGCTTGGTACAGGTACTGTACAGGTTACCGCGCGCATACTGGAGTATTTACAAAAAGGCCAGCTTAAAAATCCACAGGTAAAAGCAATACTGAAATATCAATAGCGCTATAGCAAGCCGCTTATTAGCGGCCCGCATCCCTCGAGGCGAGGATTGGATCCAGGGTAATTAATCCTTAGTTTTCAATGTTTGTGAAAACACGGAAACGACGTTCTGACGAGGGCGTTCTTATACCGCGCGCAGTCGCGCGCAAAGGCTTTGGATTGTACCTCGGTACGCCGCTGTTACCCCGCCCGCTCGCTTACTGCTAGGGTCCAGCGCTGTGACCTAACTCAGTGCCGCCTGGCGGTGCGCCGTCGAAACGCGTTGAAGGGAACACCCCCACCATGGAGGATGCCGAATGGTGGCCGCCCAAATGTGATGAAGTGCGGGACGCCCTCACCGGTCACAACGACTCCCCGAGCAGACTTCGACCAACACATAGCGATGAACGCATATCACGGTCGACGCGGGTGGATTGAGGGCGAGGGGCGGGTCCCCGTATTGAGGGTGGCCACGGAGTGCGCAACGATAGCGGACATGGTGTGGTTGGGGATCGCGGGCGGGCAATCATAGCGACGGGTTTCGTACTTGTCGGAACGCCACTATGGGAAGCGAACCCTCCGGGGACGAGGGGACACTCTGGGAAGGGATCCCTCTAGGGAGGGACCCTATGGAGAGAGAGAAATAATGTAGCGCGTACGTGCATTCACACTGACTGTCTACTGGTGCAAGTGTTTGCGGTGCCCACGCCGTGCCCACGATGCAACGGGTACCCTCTAGGGCGGAGGGGAGCCTATGGGGAAGGGGCCCTTTTGAGAGGGGGGCACATTTGTAGCGCGTATGTGAATTCATATTGACTGTTTGGTGCATGTGTTTGCGGTGCAAAGCATGCGTCATGTTTGCGGTCATGGATGCTTCCGAGGGTCCCGGGACTGCGTTCGACAACTTTATGGCCTTGTATCCGAAAGCACTCGACGAAATCAGTTACGACAACGGCGGGTGAGAGCCCAATTAATACAGTGACACCACTTCGCTGTTGTTGCGTACGGCTTTCACTCATATAAGGCGCACATTTGTGCCGGCCCGTCCCGAAGGTGTAACATGCACAAGTGCGCTTTATTCCGAGAGGCGGATGGAGATACTTCACGTGGACCGAGTTCTACATCGACGAGTTCCGCGCGAAGAACCATGTCGATTGTAATTGCAACTACAACATCGCGGATCTCAAGAGTCGGGCGTGCAATCTCTCGTTGCCGGAGCATCCCTATCGCCGGTCCCTATCGCATATCGCCAAATCGTTCGCGCATGTTGATCAGGTTGTGTATTTAATGCTTTTGCTGCGCTTCTAGTTGGCGTGCATGAACTATTACCAGCGGGAGCAGCAGACCCGCAACACCGGGCGTGCGTTTTGGCCTCCGGCTGAAAGGCATCGGGTCGTGCAGCGTGACGATTCATCCACCGACGACCGGTGCGACTGATTCATATATAGGCACCATGTGGGATTGATCGTTGTATAATGTGTACTCAGTATGTGTTGCAACTAATTCGCGAAGTGGGGGAGAGCTGCAATCCTTGGCCTATAGGTGGCGAATGTAATGCAATCATATAGACATGGCGTGAAAGCTGGGCCCGATGTGGGATACATCGTTGCATAATGTGGTACTCATTGTCTTCTGCATGTACTTTATGCTGTGCCTAGCTCATAGGTGGAAAATGTAATACATATCATAAATTACCACATCATTCCCCCTTGCGGCGCTCCCGTGCCGTCGCGGCGCCCCGCGCCATTGCGGCGCCCATATCGCGGATTGCGGCGAACTTGCAGTTGGTTAAATTGGCGGTCAATATATCGTGCTGATGCATCCATATGCCCCCCAAGTGGTGTGAATTACAAAAAGGGCAGTTCCCCAGAATTAGAAAATCAACACAGCAAGCCGCCTAAAAGCGGCCCGCATCCCGCATAAGGCGGGATGGATGAGTGATGCGCACACGGTT
>VCJN01003093.1:0-27726 GCA_006384855.1 Tetraselmis striata
CGCATCATCATTTGTGTGGTTATTGACAATGCAACTTTGCGCGCTCGAGATGGCCGCATCCTGGAGGCGGAGTAGTGCATATGGACGTCCTGTGTGGGCTGCGTCACTCTTGTGTTGAGCATGATTTGCAATAGCATTGGGAGCATCCCCGCCATTGCTGATATCTCATGGCAAAGTTCAAGGCTCGTGTGACCTTTGTGCGGGGGCACCATGCCACGCTATGTTCAGCGTTATGTTGGCTATGTTCCGAGAGTTCTCGAAGCTCAACGAAGATGAGCATGCCAGAGGTCTTGAGCTGCTGCTGCCCGGCGACACCCGAGTTGCAACAAACTACACCATGTTGCGCCGCGTCACAAAGATGCGGGGCTCCATGGAGCGGATGGTGGTCTATCTCTCCGGAGTGGAAGGCGTGGCTGCGTTACAATAGCTCCAAACCAACGATAGTCCGAGTTGCGAATTACATCAAGACTCTTATTCTCCCGACAGACAGACCTCTAGACGCATGCCGAGCTACTTGTATATGTTATGTGGCCATGCGTGGAGCTGCCAAGGGAATTCGATACGAGCGCTCCTTTCATTGGTGAAGTGTACACCAAGTTCTCCAACCTGTCTGACACAATCTTCTAGAATAAGGCGTCGACGGCACCGTTCGTTGCAGCGTGTCGTGATGTACATGCGACTACTGAGCTAGTACATATCATCGCCCGGTGGGATGTGCTGGAGCACGCCATTCACTTGGCAGCGCTTGCTCTGCACCCACAGTTGGGGCCATATGTTGTGCAAAGCCGTTGCCGCGTGACCGGCGCGCGCTTGTGTCGCAAGACCTTGCCGAGAAATAAGTGAAGGACGCAGTGCAAACTATGGCGAAGAGGCTCTTGCCAGGTAATAACCGGCACTAGTGCCTCGGGGATATTTGTTAGATATATCCAACATTTGTTGTACATATCACACAAACATGAGAGGCCCAAATGGGATCATGCCAAACATAGTTAGAGCATTTCAACTGGCCTACGGGGGGCCTAAAGGGCATGTCTTAATATCCCCCGGGATACATAAAGCATACCGGCCGCCAAAAAGTGGTCAACACCGTTTTGCCGTTTCCAAACTTTTAAAAAGATTCAAACTCGCTCACCCACCTGTTCAGCCACCCACCCGACGCTATGAGGACCTCCGTCACCAAAGGCGCCCGTGTATCACCCTGCCGAGGCCACATGTTAATCCCGAGTGGCGACCAGCGTCGGTGCCAGCATGCTCAGTTGTTCGGCAACGTTACCGAGTCCGTCGGTGATGGCAACTGGAGGGTCCGCTGGGACCATGCCCCGGCCGATGTCCAAGAGCCCGACCAGACACTCCGCCGCGAGCAAGCTACTGATGGTCGCACCCCTCCTTCGGCTGCCTCTGCGCCACGAGGTCAAGTGACTGCCGTCGGCCCTTTCGTGCCGCCCCGCCCTGCCGCTGCTGCTAATGCGAGTGCGAGTGCGCTGGGTGGCAGTCGTGTTACATGCAATGTCGTTCCCGACACCCGCACCCACACAGAGATCCCGTCCATCCTTGCGAACTCTTCCCCAGCCTCTATCCCAGCCACCGAGCCCCTGCCTGCCGACAACCTTGACATGTCTGCCGAGTCGCAAGGCAGCCAGCCAGGGCTGGAGGGAGACATGGCGCCATCCCGTCCCGCCGGCCACCGCCTCGCCATCGCGCCCAAGCGCTACCTGGACACCAACGGCCAGCACGCCCCTGGCAACCACGGGCGATACGCGAACGGCCGCAGCAAGCAGTAAAGGTGCTGCCGTTGTTACCGTGACGAGGGCGAGGAGCACTCGAGCTCGTGCTACTGCGTGCAGTGCAACATCACCTTGTGCATGCCCAACTCGTTGCACAGCCGGGACTGCTGGGAGCACCATCTCCACTGCGACGAGACCGCCATCCGCCGCCTGAAGCACGCCCGCGCCGGCTAGGGCGGCAGTGCGGCACACCCTAAGTCCGCCGCCCCGGCTATACCGCCCGTAGACCCCCCCTCCCCGTAGTTGACCCGGGCCACTGGCCGCGGGATGGTGTATGAGCTTATATCCTGCCAGTTGAGCTGGCTGATGTGGTGGGCGGGTGCGCTCTGTAGGTCCCGCCCGCAGCGCGCTCTTATCGGTACCGGTACATACAGTCGCGTACCTACCTTTAACAGAAATTTCCCTATTTACCGTACCGGTCCCGGAATGACGATACAACAAAACCATGTTGGATTTATCATCACATACAAAAGTCCCCGAGGCACTAGGCCATGGTGCAGTTCAATGGCTATGGTGCAGTCCAATGATTTGACGATTGGGAAGCAAACCAACAAGTTGTACACCACAGGCGCGCGGCGATTCCCTAAGCAGACCAATGCCGTATCGTGGCGGCAAACCATCATGGGCGATGAATCGCATGCGCTCGCCAGCCTCCCGGTTATCGTTATGAGCATGCTCGCCAACTCATCTCCGGCGGAGCGGTGCTGGTCTCAGTATGATCATGTTAGTTCCAAGAAGCGCAACCGCATGGATGCTGCCCGCGCGGACTATGGTGAAACTCCGGATGAATTACAAGCTCTCAAGCGTTGTTTCTCTCACAAGCACTGGAGGAGTGGGAGGAGTGGGCGCCGTCTCATGCATGGGAGTGGGATATCCCAAACCCCGATGGATGAGATCAAGTAGCTCCAGATGACGAGCCTGACGAGGAGCCGCCGCTAGCTGAGCTAGATGCGAGCCCCGCACTTTCAAAGGATGAGCAGCCCGACAATAATGGGGCGGTGTAGCGGGTTGAGCTTGACGAAGCTTAGCTAAATACGAGCCCTCCACGCCCCACCTATGATTCCGGCTGCGATAGTGGGGTGCCCAAGGACGACACCACATAATCAGTTGGCAATTGCAATTAGATTTCCGCCAGCCCACATGTAGTACTTTACATAGTCCCGCATTGTAAATGTAAATGACGACTGGTATTGTTCAAGGTGTATTATGAAGATTCACAAACTACGTACATTATCCCGTGCTATACCTGGATGACGTCAGATGTATTATGCAACACTTCCTAGTCGCTACTAGAGGTATCCTACTAATATCAGTACGGGTATATCATCACATGCGCTGGTACATGTGTGTATGTAATTACCAGTACGGGTATCGAGGGGGTATAAATAACCGGCTACTGGTACTTGTGGATTTAAAATATAAATAGCTAGCAACAAGAAATCCACCGCTAAAAGCAGTAAATAAGGATTAAGGGTTACACTACTATAAGACCAACACAAGCCCCCTAAAAGCGGCCCGCATCCCGCAAGTGGCGGGATGAATATGTGATGCGCGCACGGTTCGTCAGAGTCCGGGCCACGCGTGCACGTGTGTGCGAGGCGTGATCCACGGACGTGATGTGCAGCTTCGGCAACGCCATCTGATGAGGCAGCGAGCACGCTCTCGAGCCGCCCCCAAGCTCAGGACCCTGAGAAAATCTCTTGCGAAGGTCTCGTCCTGGTGATCCAGGTTGGTGCACCGAGTTCCCCGCGATGAGAGGGCGCCCCGATCCGCCGCCAAGCATGTGACTACCCCGCGCACACCCTTGCTCACCTCCGCCCACTGTGCCGAAGACCATGCCCGTGCACTCCGACATGTCCATGATGTCTCAGTTGGCCCTTCTTTCCCGGTTCAGGGCCAAAGGGCAAAGGGTTAAGGGCTATGGGTATACCACCGGGACTTTTTTTTCGCCCCCGGGACAGGACGACTGGCAACAGGGTTTCAAGTTGAGTCTAGTTTGCCAAAAAGGTCGCGCAGGCTCGTTTACACGGTCAAGGGCATAAATTGGCAGGATGGTTTCGCGAAAGCGTGGAGGGAAAACGGAGTCAGGGGGGGCGCTGCGTGGAACGCAGCGAAAATTGGAAGATGACAGGCTCAGCTGTTATGGCTGCTTTTATGTCTACTCGTGCTGCACCCAAAAAGGGCGCAACGACATGTGCCTATCTAGTTCCCGTACCATTGAGCAGCACTTGTAGCTGAAAAGCGGTTAGGTCAAGGGAGGAAACCCCAAAAACTAGTTTAGATCATTTCAAGTTGAGTCTGGTTTTGCCAGTCATGAGCGAACGGAGAGAGCGGGGGATTGACGGAGAAGGGGTAGCGCCAGGTCATGAAACATGCACCGGGAAGGCCACCGCTGCGGAGTCCTGTTGGACTTGGAAGTGGCGGAGGGGGGCGATGTGGCCAAAGAAGAACCCTGCGCCAGGTGAAGGAAGAACGTTGGGGTCGATGTAGTCCGGAACGACGTCGGAGTTAGTGGCCCAGCCGCCTTGGTAGCGAATGTGGGACAGTGGTACTCCGATGGCGTTGGCCGCAGACGCTGCTCCCTTGCGAAGGCTGTGTGAGGTCCAGGAAGTGCCGGCGGGAAGAGCAGCAACGACAAGACGGACGGCTGTAGACAGCCAGTCCGACATGATAGCGGCAGTCCAAGGTTTTGACTGCTCGCTCGGGGTGACCGCCCAGAAGTTTGTTTCAGCCAAGGCAACAGTAGCCAGGGGGACAGCCTGTATCGTGTCGATGAAGTGGTGTAGGAGACGTGCAACCCGGGGGTGCTCTGACACCGGAAGGAGAAGTACGCGCAGGTCGTCGGGTCCCCGTCGGCCAGCGCGGCCTTTCTCGCGGTACACCTGCAGGGTAATGTTTTAATCGTCGACATGCACATCCCGCACTCGGCAGGAGACGCCAGTAAGTCCTGTGGCAAAGAACATGAAGTTGACAACTGAGGCCACGAGGGCTCGGAAGTCGTGTTGGTACTCTGGGGTGGGAGCAGACACAATCAGCTCGGCCTTTGTGACGAAGCGGTATGTGTTATACTCCATTTCCCTTTAGCCATAATGTTCTAGCAGGTATTACCCCCCGCAAAGGTAGTACGACTACGCATCCGCGGAGTCGCTGTACATATTAGTATTGCGGGCGTAAATATTAGTAGTATAAGGCCGAAGACTGTTCTGGAATTCTCTAGAGTTCTCTGACTCAAGCCTTACGTGGCTAACACAGCACGGGTATCCCATGACACCCGGCTAACATAGCACAGGTATGACTATGACCTCGGCGGGTATAAATACCGCCTCGGACAAGTCTACTAGGAAGAATTCAGAGACAGAACTATAACCCAGGAACCCCTGTAACCAGAAGAGATTGGCCATACTTTCTAAATCCTTCCGCTGCATCCTAAAGGGCCTAAAGAACAGGCTTAAGCTAGAGCCTAACACTTGGTTTCGGAGCCTAGACAGCGGTAAGCGACGTAAAGATGGCTACACCAGGAGAGACGCCACCTGAGGACAGCGGAAGCTTTCCGGTAGCGGCCACTGCCGGCGAAGCACAGCCGATTCCGCTCGAAGGAGGTCAAGAGGGCACGCAACCGACCCTCGCAACCATGATGAGCATGCTTCAACGACTAGCCGACCGAGTCGAGACTATGTCGACGGAGCAAGCGAGGATGCAAGATGTAGCGCAAGCTATAACGGCGGCAACGGCGGAGATTCGCCGCTTGGACGAGTACGTGCGACAAGGCTTCGGTCATTTCGACGACCGAGTGAACCGGAGCCGAGTTGTAGAGCAGCAGATGCGAGACCAGCTTCGTTCTGCCCGGACCAGCGACATGCCTGGGCTCATGCCGAGCGATGTGAAACCCGCGAAGATCGAGAAGCTATCGACTACGAATATCGACGAGCTACGGAACTGGTTTCGTCATGCACGGGGTTACCTGAAATAACACAACGTAAACCCGGAGGAACCTCGTAGCGTGTACTGGGCATCTGGCTATTTTCACGGACCCGTATCCAAGTGGTGGTACGCGCAAGTGGCGAGTACGCACGACGAAATTGGCGGCGGTTTTACCGGTATTACGCACATGGAGGCGGCACTAATCACCGAATTCTGTGGACGTACACCGGCGAAGCAAGCTCGTATCAATCTCGATCGCGCGACACAGCGGACTACAGTACATAAGTACGCGAATTATTTCCGCGAGCAACTACTGGAGTTACCCCATCGTCACGAGGAAGATAATGTACATGACTTCCAGCGCGGACTGAAACCCCATATTCGAAAGGAAGTTGCCCTGAAAAACCCGAAGACCCTGGCAGAAGCTGTACAGGCAGCTCTGGCTGTTGAAGCTGCGGAGCGGGAGATAGATGTGCACCGCGAGATCCGTCGCGAGCGCCTAAACATCATGGACGACGATGGCGACGACGACGAGCAGTACTACAGCAGTGCTGAGGGCGAGGCTACAGAACAAGAAGACGACCTGTTGATGGCGCGGCGATTGACCGAGGAGGAGTTTGAGAGATTTAAGAAGGAGGGACGTTGCTTTATCTGCAGGGCGAAAGGTCATGTTGCGTCCGCGTGCCCGAGCAAGAAGAAGAAGATTTCCGAGTATCGACCCAGAAAGACCCGGCCGGGAAACTAAGACGTGAGTCGGCCGCGCGCGGCGCGCGACAGGGTGAAGGACTGTCCCCTAAAACGGCTCGCGAGACTACAGAAGTACAGCCCTCGTATCCTCGAACGACACTGAGGCCTGATTTCCTCCACAAGGATTTCAGCAACTGGATGGTACATCGCGAATTATTTCACGAGTACACGAAGAAATACTGTGAGGGAATGTGCGCTGGTGGTGGCTATTCCGCGATGGTGGTGGTCTAGTATGATCTGTTACAGGCCGACACGCGCCGTGCCTGATATATCAGGCGACGCGAGGTGGCCGACAGGGCGCGGGCGCAGCCCGTGATCACGGGCGCGCGCTACGCGCACATGCTAGTGTGCTATGATGATTAGGGTTAGTGAGGGTATAGGATATATCCTCACAAATACGGACCCTGCGACCTGGACGGAGCTTGCGATAATGACGGCCTGAATTCTCAAGTTTCTGGTAGTTTTTGCTGTCCGACGCGCCCATTTCAGGAACAGGATCTCGGAGAATATCGGCGTATTTGGCTAAATGCCCCGTATGACCGAATTGAAGAATTTTTGGGCCACTACCTTCGACAGAAGTTATTGCATCCGCATCTACGAGCAATTATTGTGGTCCCAAAATGGTCGCGTAAGCCGTGGTTTCGACTACTTAGAAATTTTCGTCTGGTGGATGAGTTGCCAGCGGAGACTTCTGTGTTTACGTGCCCAACGAACGATGGCATAGAAGGTGCGAGACAAGATGTTGGCCCCACTCGATGGGCGACACAGATCTACGCTGACGATGGCGCCGGCGTACGGTTTCTACCGCAGCACCTGAGAACCCCACCGAAGCCTGAGTGGACGCACTCGAAGGTTCTAGTAACCGATGGAAGACGAGTGCTTCTGACTGTAGAAGACAGCGGACTGATTTGGTTTCCGGAAGGCAAGCGCGGCGACACGGACGCGACGCCGGAGACAACAGCAGTACGACGATTACTCGAGCAAACTGGGTACCGAGTACAGGAGAGCAATCTACGGTACCTCGGCACTCAGCGGACGGGAGACAACCGGTGTCCCGTATACCTGTATCGCGTTCGTCGTAATACTGTACCTACGAAGACCCCTTTGAACCGTGCACTATGGACAACCTGGAAGAAATTATTGGAGGCACGAAGTACGGGTTATCTGGAGACGGAGACAGTACGCTACCCACTACGGTACGAAAGCTTCGGCGAACAAATTGATGAATATGTCAACCGTAACGTCCGACTACCTGGCGAAGACTCCACATCGCGTTTGTGCAACGTATCTTCACCGAGTGGTACCCGACTGCTGACTATTACTGGCGAATTGCGAGGACGACACTGTAAAATACTGGTGGACTCTGGTGCAACCGAAAATTTTGCGAGTACCGAATGGGTGCAATTGCATCAGTGCCCTACAGTATCCGGAGGAAAACACCGTATAAAACTGGCGAACGGCAGTATGAGTACCAGTACCAAACGGCTGAGGAGCGAAGTACTTACCGTAGGAGCTTTCGACTATAAATTGGACGCTATAGTTACAGACCTGGAGAAATTCGACATTATTCTCGGACAACCTTGGCTGGAAACAGTTAATCCTGACATCGACTGGACTGCTAAAATTATTAAACACCGGAAGACTGGACAACACATTGCTACAGCGGAGTATACAGTACCTACGACGGTTTACCACCTGGACGCGGCTAAGATGGCGAAGGAACTGAGGAAGAGTCGCGGCGAGGAACTGTTTGCTGTTGCGGTACGCGAGGTGTTCGATGCGGTAGCTGAGCTGCGCACGGACCAGTCGACCGAGTGGACCGAGGAGCTCAAGGAGTCCCTTATGGAGTTTGCAGACATCATCGCGGAGCCTACTGACCTGCCACCGGAGCGCGAGTTCGACTTTGAGATCAACCTGGAGAGTGATGAACCCCCCAAGGAACGAACGTACCGTATGTCACCAGCGGAGTTGCAGGAGGTACGGTCACAACTGGAGGAATTGTTGGCAAAAGGGTGGATTCGTCCGTCCAAGTCAAACTACGGCGCCCCAATTTTATTTGTGCGTAAGAAAGACGGCACTCTGCGTATGTGTGTGGACTACCGTAACTTGAATGACCTTACGAAGAAAGACCGGACCCCGCTTCCTCGTATCGACGAATTATTGGACTCATTGCATGGTGCGACTATTTTCAGTACTCTGGACCTGTACAAAGGCTACCATCAAGTACGAATTAAACCGGAAGACATCCACAAAACAGCGTTCCGGACACACTATGGACTCTACGAGTACTGTGTGTTACCTTTCGGCTTGACAAACGCCCCAGCTGGATTCCAGACTATGATGAACCGTGTTTTGAGCCCATATCTCGGCAAATTCTGCGTGGTATACCTGGACGACGTGCTGATCTACAGCAAGACAGCTGAAGAGCATCTCGAGCACATCAGATTGGTGCTACGGGAGTTGCAACGACACCACTTGCATATCAAGCTGTCGAAGTGTTCGTTCGGCAGTACTAGCGTGGAGTTTTTGGGCCATATCGTCGAAGCAGGACAGATCAAGATGGACCCCCGGAAGGTGGAAGCAGTTCAACAGTGGCCCGTGCCGAAGACAGTAAAGGACGTACGAGGTTTTCTCGGCCTTGCTGGCTATTACCGCAAGTTCATCCATAACTTCGCGGCTATTGCGGCGCCACTACATGACCTGACGAAGAATCAACCGGAGTTTGTGTGGACGCCTCGTGCTGATGCAGCGTTTCGTGCATTAAAGGACGCAATGGTACGAGCACCTGTACTGAGTATACCGGACACATCTGCGGACGCCCGTTACACATTGTATACAGATGCTTCTGGATTTGCAGTGGGAGCTGTGCTGCTGCAAGATCAAGGCTCAGGACTTCGACCTGTCGCGTACCATGCACGCAAGATGAACAAACACGAAGTTCACTACCCGGTACATGAGCAAGAGTTGTTAGCGGTTCGTGATGCACTCATCAAGTTCCGATGCTACCTTGATGGAGCGGCGGGCTTTACGGTCATCACCGACCATGACACGCTACGGCACTTCTTTCGCCAACGCGATTTGTCGACGCGGCAAGTACGATGGCTGCAAGTGTTTGCGCCTTACCAACGACATATGGACATCGTCTACAAGCGAGGAGCTGCCAATCATGCGGACGCCCTCTCTCGGCGACCCGACTTGAAGGATGCGCTACAGAAGCTAGATCTGCTGAACAACTGGTCAGAAGACGAGGCTGACTGCGAAATAAATTCAGTTTTATTTGCTATGGAGTCGCGACTACAGGCGGACAACAAGTTTTACGACGAAATCAAAACCGCATATGACTCCGACGAGTACCTGAAATCGCGGAAGGCTTTACCATCCTGGCTAGTACGTCACAGTAATGGTCTACTGTACGCCTACGGCTCACGACTTTACGTACCAAATGTGGCGGACCTGCGACAACGAGCACTGTACGAACTACATGACGCGCCTACTGCTGGACACCCAGGAGGACGACGACTACTGGCGCGTACTGTGGAACTGTACTGGTGGCCCCGTATGAAACAGACTGTCACTAACTACGTGCGACGCTGCCCTACCTGTCAACGTACTAAGGCGGCCCGGCATAAGCCATACGGCTTACTTCAGCCCCATGACGTACCGTCACGACCATTTGAGGTAATATCCCTGGATTTGATCACAGATCTTCCGGAGTGCCAGGGGTATGACTCAGTAGTGATTTTCGTATGTCTACTGTCAAAGCGAGTAATTGTTGAGCCAACTACGAAGACAGTTACTGCTGAAGGCCTGGCGGAGATTATGCATCGCTCAGTTTTTCGTCATTTCGGCCTACCGGCTAAACTCATCTCTGACCGAGACCCAAGATTTATGTCGGAATTCTGGCAAGATATGTTCAAGACCATGGGTACTAAGCTGAACATCTCTACAGCTTTTCATCCAGCAACCGATGGCCAGACGGAACGCACTAACCAAACTTGGGAGCAAGTGCTACGCTGCTACGTGCACCCCCTGCACGATGATTGGGTCAACCACCTCACCAACGTGGAGTTTGCGATCAACGCTGCTCAGTCGACTTCGACTACTATGTCCCCTTTCAAGGCGACTTTGGGATTCGAGCCGACTACACCTGCTACTACTCAACTCGCAACCGAGCCAACTCGAGCTCTTCCGGAACACGTCAAGTATGTACAGGAGCTTCATCGCTTCGCGCATGATTGCGTACTGGAGGCTCAAACTCGTATGCAGACTGCAGCTAATCGTAAACGACTACCCGTACCATTCAAGACCGGCGACAGAGTAAAGCTGAAAGCGTCTCATCTGAAGTTTATTCAGCAACCCTGTGCTAAGCTACGCGATCGCTACGTGGGCCCCTTCGTCATTACAGAGCAGATCTCGCCAGTTGCTTTCCGATTGCAACTACCTGCGGGCGTACGAGTCCACGACGTGGTGCACGCGAGTATGCTGGAGAAGTGGTATGACGACCCTGACCAACCGGCGAAGTCTGAACGAGTACCGATTGTCCATGACGCAAACCGATTCCATGTTCAGGACATACTCGATGTTGCCTTCAACAACAATGGCACTGGACTACTGTTTCGAGTGCGATGGGCGTTCCCGTACAACGTACCAAGCGAAGACACCTGGGAGCCCCTACGCGGAGTCAAGCACCTGGACATTTTCCGGTCGTTCTTACTGTCTAAACCATACCGACAGTTTACTGAGAGCCCAGACTTCATTCGGTTCCGGAATCGCTACCCAAGCCGAGTACCTTCCGCCTGAACTTCAAAATCAAGACCAAGACTGTAGTTTCCTGTAGTTCTGTGACACCTGCACAGCGAGGACGCTTGTGCTTAAGGGGGAGAGAGTGTTATACTCCATTTCCCTTTAGCCATAATGTTCTAGCAGGTATTACCCCCCGCAAAGGTAGTACGACTACGCATCCGCGGAGTCGCTGTACATATTAGTATTGCGGGCGTAAATATTAGTAGTATAAGGCCGAAGACTGTTCTGGAATTCTCTAGAGTTCTCTGACTCAAGCCTTACGTGGCTAACACAGCACGGGTATCCCATGACACCCGGCTAACATAGCACAGGTATGACTATGACCTCGGCGGGTATAAATACCGCCTCGGACAAGTCTACTAGGAAGAATTCAGAGACAGAACTATAACCCAGGAACCCCTGTAACCAGAAGAGATTGGCCATACTTTCTAAATCCTTCCGCTGCATCCTAAAGGGCCTAAAGAACAGGCTTAAGCTAGAGCCTAACAGTATGCTACATCAGCAGGCAGAGGAACTCGCAAAGGGGCGGCTTCCAGACGGCGCTGCCGCAGCATCAGCCACCGCCTTGCCGAAGTGAGGTGTAGGCTGTCCTTGGCGATTGGGTGGAGGTTTTGCAGCTCGAAGAACGTAATGATTGCAAATAGGTAGGGTTGCAATGACTTAGCTCCAATGTGCCCTCGCTCACCAATTCATGCAACGTACCGGACGACAGTAGCAATGGTCGCCTCCAGCGGGCTGATGTTCTCGGAGTCGTGGCAGAACTCCGCAAACTGAGACAGTCTGCCGGCGTAGTAGCTCTTGAGTGTCTGAGCGGTGAGGGAGCTGGAGAGCAGGTCGAGTGTCCGTTGTCCTAGCTCGTCCGAGCCGAAAGCATCCTGCAGTCGAGATCGCAATGAAGCAGCCCAGGGAGCGACAGCTTCGGGTTCGTCAATTACGTAAGTGCGTCGTTTTACCGACAGAGTTCCAGAGGTGCGACTACTGTTTGCAAAGTACTCGGCAGCAGCGGTTAGAATCCCGGTGGCTGGCCGGTACTTGCTGGACGGGTTTGCAGTAGCACCAGTACGGGTTTGCGGGGCTAGGTTCAGGTAGGAGGGCCGCCCCGCGCGCCCTTCGCGCTCGTAGCGCCTGTCAAGCGCGTAACGTACACGCGCGAAGCTTGGTCGTTGCGAACCAGTTGTGACACGCAATGTAACAACCGACGGACGCAGTGATGGAATGGTGCGGGAGGCGGTTGGTTGAGCCGCCATTTGCAGGTGTGCGGATGGTTGAGCCGCACTCGGCTGTAGCTGTAAGAAGCGCCGCACCGAGGAAGGTCTAAATGAAGTCTGTAAGGTGGGGGGATCAGGTCCAGACACAGGGCGCTCATCCCGCCGTTGAGCTGCAAGGGTGCGTTTTGCGGCGGTCACCGAAAGGTGGCCTCGCAAGGCTCCAACGGCTCCGACGAAAGGCGCCCCACACCGTCACTCGTGCTCACCTTCGCGGCCACGCCCGCGTCGACCGCCACGTCCTCGTCCACGGCCGCGACCTGCAGCTACTGCCGCCACCCGAGTAGTAGCGGTTGCTTTGGCGCTGCTGGCCACAGTCGCCTCGAAAACGCGATGCTCGTAGTCCCTCATGAGGTCCCCAAAAATCGCGGAACCCATATGCTCAAAAGCAGGCTGAAAGTGCTGAGCTCGCAGCACGTCCGGAACACCTTGGTCACCGTGCACATGCTTGACCTCATTAAGCCTCCGTAGGAAGGCCAAACGAAAGCGAAACGCCTTGTCGATGGCTTCGGCGTGGTTCCGAGCTCTCGCGAGGTAGGGGGTGAAGTCCTGATTTGCAGCAGGGACGTAAGGCAGCAGCTCGTCGAGAGCCACGAAAAGTGCGGCCATCTGGGCGCCGAAACACGACATCCATAGATACTCCTCCTGGGCCGACAGACGCCGGCCATCATGCTTGAGGTACTCGTTCGGTAGGTCGGTGCTCATCAGGGGGAAGAGCCCAGGCACCCTGCTGACCGGTCGAACGGCCTCGTAACCAGACTCTGCTCTCTGCAGTAGTTCTGGCACCGCAAGGTAGTCATTTTCGTCACTCACGGATTTTGCTCCGACACGGCCGCTCTGGGCTAGCTCTAGCAAGTCGGGGCGCTCTGCGGCTCCCCCGCTGCCTGTCGGCTGTCCCGCGATGCGCTGCCCGGAACCGGAACCGCGATGCTCCTTCTCCATCAATAACGCGCTGACGAGCCGTCAGTTGGGCCATCGCAGTAGCAAGCTCTCGCAGTAATGTAGACTGGGCCTTCACGTCTGCGTGTAGCGACTCGAGCGTCGGCTCAACGACGGGTTCTTCTCCATCTGGCATGGTATCGCACGGGCGTACGGATGAGAATAATTATCACACACGGGTGGTGAGCCGGGTGTGGTCTTGAACAACCTGGGGTGACCTTGCTCGCAACATGTTCCGAGACAGTTTTAACATCGCTGCGTGGAACGCAGCGAAAACTGGAAGATGGCAGGCTCAGCTGTTATGGCTGCTTTTATGTCTACTCGTGTTGCACCCAAAAAGGGCGCAAGGACAGGTGCCTAGTTCCCGTACCACTGAGCAGCACTTGTAGCTGAAAAGCGGTTAGGTCAAGGGAGGAAACCCCGTAAACTAGTTAGATCAAAACGAGCCCTTGCTACAAGCCCGTGCAGCGTCTCTACTACGACGGCCCTTTAGGCAGCGATCCATTTTATACGGAAAGCCCGGGGTACCTGTTTCGCGACTTTACTTTATTACTACCGCGTATGTACGGCACAACGGCGCGCCGCGCGCGCAGACGGCCGCGGGCCTGCAGCGCGCGCGGTATTTGGTGTGAATTACTCGTACTGGTACCCGTACCTTGTAGCAGCGCGGCAGCGCCGCTCCTCCGCCAGTAGCCAGCATGCGCCCCGCACCGCACTTGCAGGGCAGTGGCACCATATCGTCTGTACGGACCCCTGCCAGCTTCGGGACATACGGTGCCCCTGGAACCTCAGGGCGTGTTAGTAAGCAGTCGGTCCGAAGTATCGTCGTGAAACTCTCGACTGGCCTCATTTGCCTCGACACACACGCTCGGGTTTACTGGACGATCGCAGCGTCCGGCGAGCGATCATACAGCTTGGTAACCTCGCCCCGCGGCGGATCTCCCGCTTCTTCACACAGTGTTACGGGGTACGGCCAACCTGCGCCGACATACGGGGCTGATTGACCGAAACTTCCTCGCTGGCGGGGCCACAGGCGAGGCTTGGTGCGCGAGGGCGTTGGGGCCGACGCCTACACGCAAGTCTCGCGGCTTCCAAGTGCTGGAGTCACTTCAAGCGCTGCACTATCGGACGAAGAGCATCGGACCCCCCCCCCCCCCCCCCCCCCCCTCTCCCCCCCCCCGCTGCACGGATGGACACTGGGCAGTGAGGGGATTGCGGTGACACGGTATCTGGAGGACATCATCGCCGAGAGACGCAGGTTGGCCCGTGTGCCTCTGGCGCCAGCATGCATACCTCTGATGGGGCCAGCAGCAGCCACGGGAGCGATATGACATTTCATGCACGGTACAAGCGCCAGAGAGTCATTGGCAGTGGAACCTATGGAAAGGTCTACAAGGTATGCAGTGCACTACTAACACTTTGGGCACCAGGCAATGCTGAAAACCGGCGTCGGCGCCTTTTCATGTACATTGCCAGGATGGGTTGTCGAGCTGGGCAAAGCGCACTGCATCAGCAAGATTGTCGCATGTAGGTCAAGTGCTTGGACGATGGCCTGGAGTACGTGATGAAGCGAGTGACCCTGGCCCAGAACAGTGAGGCGGACAAAAAACAGGCGATGATGGAGGTTGAGGTGCTGTCGTCTTTGCGGCATCCCCATATCGTGCCATACAAGGAGTGCTACTGGGTATGTCAACCACATCCACCAATTCCTACAGTCTTGATCACACCTTCTCACTCCGTTTATCGTGAACACAGTGTAGCCGCACACTGGTGCATACGTAGCCTCATCAGCTCCACTTGCCATGTTTACCCCGTGATGATTGTGAATGCACATTTTGATGCCGGTCGCGTGTGCTCAGGATGAGGAAGAGATGGACCTCTGCATGGTCATGGACTACTGTGAGGGTGGCGATCTGTACCATTATGTTCAGAGCCGCAGGTGCGCATATACTTCAACCCCTGCAAACGTACCTCCCCCTAGCCTTACACTTTCTTCACCCTCCCTCCCCCACACACGCACACACACAACTGCAGCAGACATGTAGCGTTGTAGTTTTCCGACGCTGTTTGTCTCCACACTAAGTGACTAAGTGCATACTCGGAAAACTTCCCACCCGTGCCATACAGGAAGCAAGGCAGAAAGATAGAGGAAGATGAGGCCTGGCTATTTATGATCCAGATGATGTTTGCTTTATCATACCTGCACGCCAAGAAAATCCTTCACCGAGATGTGAAATCCCAGAACATTTTCTTGAGCAATGGAAAGTGCCAGCTGGGCGACTTTGGCCTCGCCAAAAAGCTGGAGGAGTCCTTCGAGTTGGCGCGCACGCCAATTGGAACGCCCTTCTACATGTAAGCGTTGGACTTGGAATGTGAAGGCTTCCCCGCGTGCCATCATTGCTTGGAGTCTCTGAAGGTCGGATTGTCCGGATTTTGCAGGGCTCCGGAGATCATGGAGGGGCGCCCGTATGCGTTTAAGAGCGATGTGTGGGCTCTGGGCTGTGTGATGTATGAAGTGCTCACTGGAAAGCCCGCCTTTGCAGCGAAGAATTTTCCAGGCGTGGCGATGAAGGTGCAAATTTTGAGCCCTTTGGGGGGCAGCATGCGTGATGGAGGGGGCTCACCAAGGTCCGCAGTGCTCTGTGTCCTCACTTCTTCCCCGCCTGCAGGTTCTGCGCGGCCATTATGAGCCCATCTCCGAGGACTACTCCCCCGAGCTGAGGGACGTCGTCTCGAAGATGCTTTGCAATAATGTCAATGCACGTCCATTCATCTTTCAACTTATTGAGATGCCAACCATAATGCAGAGAGCAATGACCTACCTCAGGTGCGACTTTATGTGATGCTTTTCTTGGGATGGTTCAACTTGCTCATGCTCATATCGACTCATAATATTCAGCCATGAATAATCTGACATGTGCGTTGTCTAGTCATTTGGAGACAGAGCAGATTCAGGTCGGGCTCATGGGCACGTGGAGAGGCGCGATCCCAATCAACACAAAGCACATGACGGACCACCTACAGGCCATCCCAGAGGGAGAATCCGAAGGTGCGCGCAGAACTCTCTCTTGGAGCTGTTGAAGCAGGCGTACCAGGCGGGTCACTGATGTTTACTGACATTGCACATCGCTCCTCCAGGTGCCTCATCGCAGAACAGCACGCCTGCAGCAACAGCAACCCCAGCGGATTCCCCTGGAGCAATGGAGGCGCAGCGGAGCACCACCACTCAGCTCTCTCCGCTCCGTGCCGCCTCCTTCCCCGAGTTGGGAGAGGCGAATGCTGCTGGAGACGGCGTGGCGGCACAGTCACCGGACGCTGGGGCTAGTCGTGCCACAACAGCTGACTCGTCATTGCTTGCTGCTTGGCGGGGCTACGCACAGGTTGACACTCCCCCCCCCCCCCCCCCCCCCCCCAAAAAAAAAAAAAAAAAAAACCATCCCCTCTCATCCTCTCCGGTCCCTGGCAAGCCCTTCCCCCGTTTTTTTTCATGTTTATGATACCTGGGTTGGTGCACACTGATGGGAAGTCCAACTAAATCTGAATATGTCTGTGCCTCAACCAGGAAATATCAGGAATCCATTCCCAGCAGCCAAGCCTAGATCATAGTCCAGGCGCAGCAATACATGACAGCGCCCCCGCTGCGGCTGAGAGCCCTCAGGGTGAGCAGCCGGAGCTGGTGAAGTCTCCCGATGAGGGACCAAAGACACTGCCTTCGGCCACATTGAACGTGGATGACCTTACCCTGAGCCTCGGCACGACCCCCAAGTGGTCCCCCAACGTCTCCGCTCTTGCGGACGACAGCCAAGGCTCGGCGCCGTTGCCTGAAGGCAGCAGCGCAGGCCAATTCACACTACCTGCGATGGACAGTGAGGAGCACCGCTTGGATGTTGATGCCCAGCAAGGTTTCGAGGACCACTTAGACGGTGCATTTGCTCCAAAGGCCGCGTCGTCCGACTCTGAGCTGACATCTGCTCAACACGCGCTGAATGAAGAGGAGCGCCGCACACTTCGCAATCAGGTTTGTTGCCCACAATGGAGGCCATGTTTTGGTGTGATTTCGACTGTGTTGGTGCTATGTATTGTATACGGCATGGTATTTGACACATTCTGCCCTGTTGCAGCTGGAGCACTTGGTGGTGATTGCAGAGTGTGTGAGGCAAGCAGGCCTATGCGAGAACAGTGGTGATCTGGGTGATGCGGCCGCCAGTGCCAGCGCGGGGCTCGCCATGTGGCAAGCGGCCGCTGGTGCACAGGAGCCTGGCATGCAGCCGTCGCCCTTGTCGCGGCCTTCATCGTCCATGAGTAGAACCCGCCAGGGAGCCGAGGCCGACATTGCCGAGGGAGACAACGAGGAGAGCGACTGCTATTCCGAGGACTTTGAGGATGAGGAGGAGGTGGCGCCTTACGTAATGCGGAAGGAGTGGAAAGAGCAGCAACGGCGTCTGGACGTACAGCGCCAGTGGAACATTGAGGCGGCTGAGTTGGTTGCAGACGAGCTGTCGAATGTTGCGATTGCTACTCCCAATGATTCCGGTGGCGAGACAGACAGCTCGGTCAGCGATGATGACCGGGTGCGATGCCTTGAGAACATTACGTTGGGTCAATTGTGTGCTGTGCCAAAATGGGATGCTGGGGATGCTGAAACAACTACAAAGCGGCGACACTAACCCACCATGTCTCCTCTATGTCTCCTTCCAGGACTCTGTGGAAGATGAGACAGTGCCTGCCGGGGGTCCAGGGGCGCCGGTTGATGGATCCAAGCCTCCGAAACCCCCAATGGCGCTGCCCCAATCCTCTCCTGAGAGAAAGATCGAGCAGCGGAATCAGGCCCAGAAGCGCATGGCGAACCGCGAGCAGAAGCTTCGCCAGAGATGCGTAAATGGGCTGGGCGAGGCTGTGTACGCGAGGCTCTACAACTTCCTGAAGCAGAGGGCGCAGCTTTATTCTGAAGACGATGATGTCATTCTGGTGAGTGATGGCCCCCCTCTCCCTCTCCCTCTCTCCCACCACGCAGACAGCATTGCGTCAAGCTGCTTTGTCTCCCGGCAGGATCTTGTTGCTGCGGTAAGTAGATTGCCCCCCCCCCCCCCCCCCCCCCCCCCCCGCGGCACTGCAGAGGGTGGAACTGAGCGAATTTCTGGATGACAGCCAAATGGCTTACTGGCCGCTAGTGGATGAGCTCGTGTTCTACGATCAATCGTCTGCAGAGGCTGCCCCAGTCTGAATTCCCTGGCTGTGACGCCTGGATAGTCGATCGGCCCATTAAGCGATAACACGAATAAGTGTTCTGCTGCATGCTGTGATTTGATCATGGGTGCAAGAATGGTTTGATTCCCCAGCACGCTCATTGTTGTGCGCCGCTGCGCGCTGTTGTTGGAGAACCAGCATTCCTGTATTAGAGAAGCACGCTTTTGCCTCCCTGCACTGGTCAAGTCAGGGGATTGGAATAGGGCGTCATATAAATGCTGCAAGCAGAAAGCATACATGGTGTCTTTCAAGATGGTATTAGGTACTGAAGCGCGCACTTGGAGAGTTTCATTTCATTGCAGGCACCCGCAGCCAGCGAGTTGCACTGTCTTCCACTTTCTAATTGGCCGCTGCACAAGCGCAAATGGACTGTGTGCAGGCCGTGCGTCTTTATTTAAATGGGCTTGGTTCTGCCTGACGTTGGCCGAATCGTCAGGTCTATGCACTCCGATGGGCTGTTGCTGTCATCGCCACACACGTAGCCAAGATCTTGATAGCTGCTGGCATTTAACGAGGTGGGCGGTGTCCCACCCAGAATCTCAATGAGTTCGTCAACAGTGCTTCTCTTGGGGCTGTCCTGAGACGTTGTGGACAGTTGAGCGCCCGCGGATGAGTGCCCCCGCGCGGTGACCTCGCCGTCTAGGGACGACACGTCCTGTTCATACAACGTCTTCAACTCATTAGACATGTCCGATATCTCATTCGCGGGCAGAGACCTCTTATCCTCCAGCTTTCCCATGGCCTGCTCCAGCCCGGCAACCCTGAGGCCCAACCAAGCCGCAATGAGTTTCGTCAGGATTCCATTCAAGCGGGCAGCGGGCGATCCGTGTTAAAGCACAGATCCGTGCTCGCCCGTGACTGGGGCAGCGGCATGCCCTCCTTCCCGGATGGCGGGGATATATACAACAGCGTCCTACTCACCGCTTTTCCAGGGATCGGCCGATCAGGTTGCCAAGGTAAACAACGTCCCGCTCTGACGATCCACAAACATTTGAAAGAACTGACATGCCGAGGTTGATTGCGGCATCTGTGCTACTCGAGACCACAGTGGTGGCGCCGGCTCGCTTGAGGGCTGCAGTGTTCCTGCACACTCGGAAGCGCGCCCGAGTGTGAGAAGCCAGAGTGCGCATGACATGGCTGGGCGGCTGCCCTCAAGGCAGCAAAAGGCAAAAGGTTCCAGGCTCGCGGGGTCAATCCGGATAGGCTGGCGCCTGCTGCCACTTACCATAGGTCGGCTGCATGAGCAAAGATTGGAACATCTGGGAAGGCGCGCCGGTAGTTGGCAACGGTGAATAGGGCGCGCTCCATCTCAGGGTACAGCACAATTACTGCCTTCGGGTGCTCCACGCCAATGGTGTGCAGTACCTGGCAGAAAGAGGGGGACATCGTGAGCCTCTGGTGCGTACGTGTTTTGGTGCGTGTGCGTGTTTCGTTGTGATTTTTGTGTTTCGGGTGGGGGGGGGGGGGGGGGGGGGGAGGTTCACCTCTGGGCGAGTCGCGTCTGCGTAGTACACGGGGAATCCCATGCCTTGCGCGGCATTGACGCAGGAGGGGTCCAGGTCAAATGCCACATAGCCTGGGTTTGACACGAGGGACATGGGCGAGTCCAACATGTTGACCAGGACTTGCCCCATCTGCCCAAACCCGCAGATGACGACTGCGTCGTCGTTCTGCGGCTTCAACGGGGCACCCGTGGCACCATTCTCTGCCGGCTCTTCCCAGAGGTCGCCCAGCACTTGGCTGAGCTCAGCCAGCACGGGCGTCAGCGCCATGGAAATGACCACCACTATGATGAGTAGCTTGTTGAGCTCCTGCGGAAGCACCTCCAGCGTGCTGGCAAGAGACAGCAGCACGAAGGCAAACTCCCCACCCTGGGACATCAGCAAGCCCGTCCGCACACTCTCCGCCCTGTCGGAGCGCACGGACACATGACCATAGGTGGTGTCAGACACAGGAATGGTGGCAGCCCCCCCTTGTACTTATGCCATGTTGACTCAACGCGTGGCACAAGGCGTACTTGGTCAAGCCAAAGAGTGGCCCTGTGACAGAGATGAGCAGTGACTTGATGCCCAGCAAACCAAGCACCAGCGCGAAGACAACCGGCCACTGCTCCAACAGAAGCTGGAGGTTGATCGATGCCCCAGTGGTGACGAAGAACAGCCCGAGGAGGATGCCGCGGAAGGCGCGGATGTCAGCTTCCACCTGCACGAGTAAGGCAGTGAGATGAGCATGAGGACGGCACCCACACAGGCAAAGAATGCAGCGCAGGTCATGCATACATCCATCCACAAAGCCGCAATACCAAACAGTATCGCACCTGAGTGCGAAAGTTGGTTTCTGCGAGAAGGACGCCAGCCAGAAACGCCCCGAGCGTGTCACTGAATCCCAATGACTGGGTGACAACTGAGCAACCTACACCCCGAAAGGAGGGCGGCGACAGCAGGAGTAAGTGCCCATGACAGTGCTGCCGAGCTGGCTGCCTTCCAGAAAGACTGCATAAATGTTTAATGGCAGGCTTCTGCGGGGATGCTCACCTGTGACGGTCAGCAGACAGGCTGCCACAAAGGTCTCCGGGCTGTTTGAAGAAGCCACCGTCTGGTGGGCGCACGGGGGGTCAGCATAGATTGGCACCCGCTGCATGAGTATGCTCAGCAGAGCGCGGCAGATGATTCAAAAGAACGAGCTGGAAGGCGCTGGGAGAGGCGCGGGGGGCGCACCTCGAATACTCGTTTCAAGATAAAGCGCCCGGCCACCAGCAGGGCCAGCAAGAAGCCAACACCGTTCACGGCTTGAGGTCCGAGCCCCAACAGTAAGCTCATCCCGTCTGCGTCTCCACTCTGGCACAGAACCAAAACGCATGATGTGAGTACATGTGAATCTCCGAGGAAGGAGCGAGCACGAAAACGCCCCGGAGAGCTGTGGCGGTCTTACCATCTGAGCAACCTGTGGCAACAACACCAGAAACGGAACGACGGCAATGTCCTGGAAAAGCAGGATGCCGAGAGTGGCGCTGCCAAATCGCGTCGCAAGCTCGCCCCTCTCGGACAGCAGCTGCAGGACGAACGCTGACGATGACAGAGAAAGCGCGTACCCAATCACGATGGCTTCATCCACCCGCCTGATCCCAACCAGCGATTGCGGCGCATGAAAGAGGCCCTCCAAAATCATGGACCCCAGGCCATGCCCAACCGGCAGAGCAAATGCTGTAAATGCAGCTGTGCAAAGAACCATCTGCAGCAGTCCCATGCCAAAGGCATACTTCGACAGTGCCTGCAAGGAGAATTCCAGCCTGAGCACACGCACCGCCAGAATGCCGCCCCTGTGTTTCTGGGCATGCACAAGCTCGTGAAGCGACACCAGCGCTGCTTACCTTCAGCCGATCAACCGAGAGCTCCAGCCCCATCTCAAACAACAAAAATAGCACACCGAGCTCGCCCAGCTTCTCTATCTCTTCCACGCTCCGGAACAGCCTGTGCATTCAGTGTTGAACAGTTATGACTGGCTGGAGCTGTGGATGGATGACATAGAGTTGGAGGGCAAGCATAATATCGGGGATTTCGCAGAGGCAGCCTACCCAAGCTGATTGAGTACAACGCCCACAAACAGGTACCCCAGCACGGGCGACACGTTAGCCCGCTTGAAAAGCGGGACCACGAGGACAGTGGCCGCCAGGAAGGTGAGGAAGTCGTAACCCAGGGGAATCAGTGGGTCGACCCCGGCTCTGGCCATGGTCGCCCCACCCCTCGTGGGCGTGCGTTGCCAAAGCGGTCCTTCGTTCATTGCCGCACCGCGTCGACCAAACATGCCGCCCTGCGTGACACTATGTACGCCTGGCAAACACACAACGGTGCAGCGTCCTGTGCACCGAGTGGGCGAGCGGGTGACAGCCCGGAGAGCACCTCCGTCGTTGCGGACAGTCACCGGCGCCGCTGTGCGGGTCGCTGGTCGCCTGGAAGCTGCGAAAACTCCCGCGAGCGCGGATCCCTCCGACCGATGAGCATGTCCTAGGGCAGAAACCCCGGCGAGCGAGCGGCGGCTGACGAATGAGCGCAAAGGGGTGAGGGGCGCATGTCTGGTAAATAGGGATGGTGTGGCAGCAGCGGGGACCCCGGCAGCAGCAGCTGGCTTCATAGTGTGACCGCGCGCTTGCCTCGGCCTGGGTAGGTTGCCGGAAGACTGAGTCCTCGACACGTCAAGATGCTGCCTGCTGGCCGAACATCCGTGGCGCAGGTCGCTGCCGAGTAGAGCGGGGCTCTCGCGGCTAGTCGCTGCCAGTTGCGGGAGGATTACTCTCAAGGTGACACGCAGACGATGGCGGGGATTGTCGACGCGTTTGGCGCGAGCGCGAGGAGCAGCGCGCTGCTGTCAGCCTGTCGGCGCTTCCTTGCCCCGCTGTCTACCCGAAGCGTCCAGCGTCAGCAATCAAGCCGCATGGTCACCGTGATTATCGACAGGTGATCAGGCAGGACGAGATCAAATTTATAGTACATTGTATCTTATCCTTGAAATCGTCGCAAAATAATTATTTCTACATCCGATGCAGCAGATGAGTAGTAGATGACGCAGCCCGTGTTCATACTTTCGTACGGTACTGTTAGTTATAATGTCATAAAAAATTCGTACGAGGTACAGGTAGTAAATTCTGAATAATAAATTACAATATTTAAAATAAGCAGTCATCAAAATACCCGGCCCTGACCACGAAGGGTTGGAAATTCGTAACTGAGCTTCAATTAGTCTGGCAGAATGCATCGGCGATTTGCTTGTTGACCATATCTTAGCGTCGCTTACCCAGGGCTTTCCGTAACTGAATCGCTGCTGAAACGGCCGTCGTAGACGCTGGAAGGGTTTTACTGCTGCCATTCCTGTCCCGGAGACGGAAAAAGGAAAAGCAGTCATATCGCTCAAAAGCGCGCAACCGCGCGCTCCGTATATCTTGCGCCTGCGGCAAGGACGGCTTTGATAGCATTGCTGCTTTGACCCGCGCGCTTCGCGCTCGTTCAGCTCATGCTCGGTCGTCGGGTCGGCGGACAACAGAAAGTGTGCCAACTCGCGCCGCGGAAGGATTACACCGCTGTACCAGTACGACCAGTGCGAGCGATTCTCGCTCGCAGCCGCCTTCCGGAACCCCATCTGAGCGTCAGAGCGAGCCAGGGCATCACAACAGCGCAGTCATACTGTGGAGCTGCCTCGCCTCCCGTGGTTGCTCGACACGCGCAGCTCTTGGGTCCCGGTAAGTTGCCCGTGGCAAGTCGCCGCGCCATGGCGGGCTCCCACACGCGTACCGGACGTCCGTGGGGTCATCCCGGGCTAAATGCATACAAAGAGGGCCTGCCCCCCGGTCGGGGTATCACGTTTCGCGGGTGCCGAGCGCGTTCAGCGGGGTGGTGCGGGGCCGCAGGCATTCAACGCTATACCCATCGCAGGGTCTGCTGGGCGCTCCCCACTCCCCTCGTCTTCCAACCTGCTGCAAGATGAGCCTCGACCGGCTCCCACGCTCGCCGCACCGTGGCGAGACAGCGGTTACTGCTATATTCGTGTACGATTACCACGTGACCGGCGCGCGTGCCTCCGTCTGTCCACCGGGTTCCCTTACCGCGGCTGGCTGGATCTTTTCTCCAGCCTGGTCATGATATCGCTGCCCCTGCTTGCGCTGCTAGAGATCACTCCAGCAGGCGTCAATCTGCGACGGCGGGACAAGATGCCGGCGGAAATGACCTCCACCAGGAAGCTCACCGTCGCTATGGGCCTGACTCTCCTGACGTGCTCACAAGGAATTATGATGGCGGTGCGGTGACGCGACAAAACCATACATGCTGCAGGGGCTACACTGTATCACCGTGAGAATGGCAGTGCAGAAATGCAGGTGGCGCTCTCAGGGTGGTGGGTGCTGCTGGTGCAGGCGTCCAAGGTGGGTGGGAAGTATCCATACAACGTCGCCACTGTGCCGCTGTTTTCGGAGCTCACAAAGCTGATCATCTCGGCCTACATGCTGTACTCAGCGAAACAAGCAGATCCTAAGGGAACTCAGGTGCGTCAGCCATGGCGATTAACTCGCTGTCATTGCGCACGATGCAGATGCAGATGCCCAGCGGGCAGGGGCGTGCTTGTGTCCGCAGCATGGGAGGCGTGCGCACCATATCCATACAAGCCGCTCGCCAAGCACGCTGCCTGCTTTGACAGCTCTGGATGTTGCGCGCTGCTGCAGATGACAGTGGCGTGGGAGAGCATCCGCCTGTTCCCCATCCCATCACTGATCTACCTCTTCCACAACAACGTCCAGTTCTACACCATTCAGTATGTTGATGCGGCGACGTATCAGATCCTAGGGAATCTCAAGATCGTTACCACCGGGTTCCTGTTCCGCGTGTTTCTGAAAAGGCACCTGAGCCGCATTCAATGGCTCGCGCTCATTCTTCTCATGTGTGCAGCCACGACGAGCCAGATCAGCGGATGCGGGAAAGTCCTGGCTGCGCCCTTGATTGGGTACATGTTTGGCATCCTCAGTGCTTGGCTCTCTGCCTTCGCGGGTGTCTACACCGAGTTCCTCATGAAGAAGAACAACGACAACCTGTACTGGCAGAATGTCCTGCTCTATGGATTCGGCACCTTGTTTCAACGCCCTGCGGCTCACGTATGATGACATCCAGAGCGGCTTCCAGAACGGCTGCTGGCTGACCAACGCATTCGACGGTTACAACTGGGTCACCGTTCTGATCGTCCCTCAACTTTGCCTTCGCAGGCATGTCTGTGTCGTGGATTATGAAGTTTGCAGACACGATCGTGAAGGTGTTATGCCACATCTAGCGCGATGATGATCACTGCGCTGCTCTCCATCTGAGTTTTTTCAATCTCGAGCCAACACTGCAGCTCTTCATGGGTATCGTCATTGCCTGCATATCCTTGAACCTATATTTTCTGCCCACTGAGATGAGCTCCAAGCCCAACAAGTGATGCGCTGGCATCATGAAAGGCGGTTGCTGCCTGTAACGCAACATACAGCAACAAGGCTCGCCATGATTCAGACACTATCTGCAGCTACGCAGGGTCTGCATTGCCCTTCCAGGAGAGTGTGTGTGTGTGTGGGGGGGGGGGGGGGATCCACAGGGGACACTCAACATGCCCTTCCTCAGGACTGTTCCCTTCACCCTGCATGCCAGACCTGTTACCTGTCTGCCACCTCCCTTGAGAGGCCCTCATCCTGTTATTTCGTCGTACCATTTACAATGCGCATAGCTCAAGAGCGGCGCAGGAACCACCAGCCGTCAGCGGTGATTATTTGCTTTGTGGTTTGGGTTGGTCAACAAGTTGAGAGCTTCCGTGAGAAGCTTGATGCTCGTTGCTACATCGTCAAAGTCCAATGAGCTGGCGGCGCTTTTGGCCAGCTTTTTCGCAGCGCCTATCCTGTGACCGTCGGGCTTGAAACCCGCGGTTCCCGGGCTCTGCAGGCCAGACGGGATGCGGTCATTTGCAGCAGTGACATGGTGCTTGCAACCCACAGGTTCGTGGAGATGATGATGCAGACCAAGAGTTGAGAAAGGGGGGAGGGGGTTTGTACCTGCGGCAGGGCCGCGGGCGGCAAGGGCGGTGGAGCACCCCCACTTGCAGTTGCTGCTGCTGGCGGGGGATGAGGCACAGAGGCTTGGGTCTTTGGTGGCGGCGGCGGCGGGTAGAATGCGGGAGGTGGCGGAGCAGGCTTGGTCGGGGGCGGTGCGGCAGACTTGCTCTGAGCCGGCGGCTGGCTCGTGGAGGGCGGGGCACAGGGGGTGGTGGCGGGATGGTGGACTCGGGCGGGGCGGGGACTGTGCTGGGCGGTAGTGGGGGCTGGCAGATGCGATCTGGGCCCGTGTCTTTCACAGTCCCGTCCTCCAGCTGGATGACATACGATGGTGGCCTGGGAAAGTGAGCGAGTACGGCCAAGAGTCTCACCGCATGGCGCCTAGTGCATGGACTATCATCAAAGCAATGTGCCCAGTTCATGCGCAGGACATCCAAACATGATGAACAGGAGTGTCACCGGAGAAGCAGGTCAATATACAAGTGCTTCCTCAGCCTCAGATATACTGCTTAGTAAAGTGACCATGAGACGGGGGGCGCACCAATGCTGCAGCTCCATGGATTGAACAGTTGCACTGAATTCGGTGTCTCCCACAACGTACGAGACTTTCTCACCCACATTTGTCTCCAATGCCAAGCAGCTCATGGGTGCTTGCACAAACGTGTCCTTCAGCGCAACGGTGTACAGCGGCTCGCCGCCTGCAATCAGAGAGACGACCCGTTGGAAGGGACAATGCGTCTCCCAGCCCTGGATGTGCAGGAGAAAGAACGACGCCATTTTGCACATAGTTCCCAGCTGATGCACACTGCCATGGCATACTGATCCGCCAACTATACTGAGTCCGATAGAGCACAGGGTGCGCACTGCAGGTGGGCAGCACCCACCGATAACTTCCACCTTCGCAACAGTTCCCTGTGCTGGAGAGTCAGTGGGCTCCGGCAAACAGGATTTTTGCCCCAGGCCTGAAAACTGCAATGCAAGCACCGCAAGACAGTGAGAGCACTCCTCATTGCGTGGGTCGCGGCCTTCTGAAGCATCATGGCTAGAGGGGGATGGGGGGGGGGGGGGGGGGAGGACGCACAGATCTTTACATCTGCTGGGCTGCCAGCTGTGGGCTGGCGCCCCTCCTTCAACGCCTTGCGGATATCAGTCGCCTTCCACACCGCATACTTCTGCTTCGTCGCCAGGTCAGCATCGATAGGACCGAAGTGATTGAGCACCTGATCATAAAAGAAAATTTCTTAGCCTCCGTGGTGGCGCGGATGGGAACATACACTATTGCACGCCGTTTCTTTGACGTCCCTCCCATGCCACAGCAACATACATCAAGGAACAATGAAGCGGCATAGAAGGCACGAGCAGTTGACAAGTTGGCCTTCCCCGCACGATCAACCTTGTCAGCCCTGTCACAGCATATACATCGTCAGTCCACACAGCACACTTCACCCGCATGGGATCACCT